>QKWP01000040.1:613180-623537 GCA_003550325.1 Gigaspora rosea
GTACAACAATTCCTACAAGACATATCTCGACATAAATATTATACAACAATGGATTTAAAATCAGCTTATTGGCAGCTGAATATACACCCTAAGTCGCAGAAATATACTGCAAGTAGATTTGGAAGATTTGGAATCTTCCTATGGAAAAGGTTACCCTTTGGGATAACCACAGCACCAGCATAACTGATAGGAGAAATGAATAAACTATTAGGAGAAAAAGATTGGATAAAAATATATATGGATGACTTAACAGTCGTAGCAAATTCGCCCAAACAAATGAAAATCCATCTAAAGTGGACTTTAGCAAAGCTCAAAATTGGGGGCTTGAAGCTAAAACCAAGTAAATGCGAATTTTTGGTCAAAGAAACAACCATACTAAATTTCAAAGTATCATATAGGAAAATCTACAAAAATGCAATGTAATCTGCATTAATAGATCAAAAAGTTAAACCAACCAACAAAAAGGATGTACAAGCATTTATGGGATTTATGAATTACTTTAGACCATATATCCTAAATTTTGCAGATATAGCAGCACCGTTATATAAATTAATGGATAACAAAAATTTTAAGTAGACTAAAGAATGTCAAAAAGCATTCGATACACTAAAAATAGAGGTAAAACGAAACATATATTTATCATTCCCAGATCCTAACAAACCATTCTTTATAGAATGTGACGCTTCACAATACGGAATTGGAGCAATACTTTATCAAGAAGATGAAGATTGAGAACATTACAAAGTAAAAGATATGTTATCTCGTAAAGAACTCTTAAAGGAGGAACTACAAAAAGATTATTCTAAACCACCTAAAGCAACAAGACGAATTATAGAAATTGGCTCACATGGATTAAATGCAAGTCAACAAAATTGGCCTGCAGCACAAAGAGAAATGTATGCAATCTTTACATTTCTAGAACAATGGAGATATTATATTGGAAATTAGAAAATACATATTTATACGGATGCAACAGGCATCTCAGCAAACAAGAAAAGTAAGAGTACAAGTAGAATCATTGAAAATTGGATTTATAGAATGTTAGAATTTGATTTCGAAATTCACAGAATTGAAGGAGCTGAAAACAAAGCAGCTGATTTATTATCAAGAATAGCAAATAAACATATTGATATTGATGATAAAAATAAAACAACATACGAAATAATACAAGAAGTAATAAAAGAGAAAAAAGAAATTGTAATAGTTAATTACTACCATAATCGTAATCATCGAAATCATCATTATCGTCACTATGGGTATAACCTGCCCAACAATTACAAATAAGACGATTACAAAAATGACATTTATGACTATCTAACCAAGAAAAATCCAAAGAAAATTTTTTACCAGAATCATTCACTCTGGAAGAAGCAGAAACCTCAACGCCATTGAGATAATCCTTTAAATAATAAAGAGCGTGAATACTTGTACCATCAAAATACTCGCAAGAAATCTCATTAGATTCAGTAGCCATTGAATCATTAGAGAAATAACCTTTATAGAAATTAAAATCTCTACCTCAATGGGAGTAAGATCTAGGAAGGGACTGGATTCCCATTCCTTATAACCATCTTCTCTCTCAACTTCAGGATCATAAACATCATCACCAGAGGAAAGCTCGAGAACAACAGTCTCCTCAAGAAAAGCTTTTAGAGAAAAATTTGGATCATAAGGATAACAACCATGATCGCGAAATAAATACCTATAATAAGCATCATTAAGAATGTTATTACTATAAAGGAACCAAGAAAATTGAGAAGAACGAAGAAAGGTTAAACCCTCATCATCCAAAAGAGAATTAACAACTCTATTAACCACAATGTTAATATAAGAGGTATCTCTATAAAACCAATGAAGAAAACGAGCCAAAGGATAAGAAATCCAAACTGTCTTGAGATCCGGATTCACATAAAAATGCATTTTATGAATAAGGGAATCCGAAGGGTAAGATTGATAATCTAAGGCATGAAAGCCAGGAAGGTCATCAAGGAATTCGGAATTGTCAACCTCCGAAAAAGTTTCATCATTTTCAGACGAATAATCATCACCAAAATTATTAGACATAAGGGGAGTAGGGGTATTATGGCGAATAAGGTATTATGGCGAATTCGGCATATCTCTTGATCCCGTGATCGGAATTGAACGATTTGTACACCATTCGATTCGTCTCGGTGAGACGAATCGATTGGTGCCAAATTCGTTCATTTCCGACCACTGGATCATGAAATATCGATATTTAAACGAATTTTTACTTAAAAAAAGAAAACAGAACACATACAAAAAAATTTTTGCACTAAATAAATCCATCTTAGCGCGTTAAGTAATTTTGTTCGCAGTAACAAATTCTACCTAAGTTCAAAACTTTTATATAGTTTGATAATCTTTTTCTTAATTTATTTTTACTTCGAATAAATAAAGGTATATAAGCCATATATTAGGTATTATGGCGAAGTAATTATGGTGGAATTAGAAATTTACTCCACGCAAAACAAAAACTTATTTATCTTTTTTATGTATAACAATTCATAACAACTACACATTCCCCTTAATTCTGGTATGTACGTACGTAGGTCCAACAATAAAAACAGGTTCGCGACACGTTAATAAAATGTATCGCGACGCAAAAATTCTTGGATCACGAAAACAAGTTTATTTTCACCAGTAGACATTGAACAACCTTGAACATTTAAATAAATAAATGACATAGTAAACCCGTGTTACTTTATTATTATATAAATTGTTTTTTGTCACGTTTTCGTCACGTTTTCACATTATTGTATTATCTCGTTACATCAAATAAATATGCAAGTTTCTAATACTAACAGACAAGATAAAATTCGTGCTGCACTTGACAAATTAAATGAACAACCTATCGGTTCTAAAGGTCCAAGCTTAAACAGTGTTGCAAAAAGCTTTGGAATTCCAGAAACTACACTTAGACGGGCTAAAGAAAATGGTGGTCCTCTTGGTCGCCCAGGACCATCAACCGTTCTTACTAAACATGAAGAAGATCAACTTGCCGGCTATTGCCTTAATATGCAAAAGCTCGGGTTTGGTCTAACAAAGGAGGGGGTTAACCATTGTATAATCGAAATTATGCGATTAAATAAACGAAATCATCCATTTGGAAATACGGGACCAAGTTATGATTGGTGGAAGCGTTTCATGAGGGATCACCCTGAGCTTTCAATTCGTACTCCACAAGAATTATCAGAGGCACGCGCACAGCGAGCAAATGCAACAATTGTTAAGGACCATTTTGAAAAACTTAAACAGATTATTCATGAGAATTCACTTACCGCTGCGCAGATTTGGAACATGGACGAAACTGGTTTCGTCATTGTTCCAAAATCTGAAAAAGTAATTGCAAAAAAAGGTGCACGCCAAGTTCATAAAGTTTCGTATGGGAATTCTCATGAACATATCTCATTAGCACCAACAATTTCTGCCGCTGGGTCGTATATTCCGCCTTTGATAATCTATAAGGGTGTTCGCGCAATTCCTGGCTTGTTAGAAGGTGCACCGTCTGGAACTGTAATGGGTTTTACAGATACTGGGTATATGCGCGAAGACCTTTTTCAAATGTACCTTAACCACTTTATCAACTCAGTTCCACCTGCTCGACCTGTTTTGTTAATCCTCGATGGTCATAAAAGCCATATTAACTATACAAGCGTTGATTTTTGCCGAGAAAATAGTATCCTTCTTTACGCGCTTCCACCTCATACAACACACGTTTTGCAACCATCAGAGCTTCCTTTTGCAAAATTAAAAAACGAATATAACAAAGCGTGTAATAAATATTGTATTAATAATAATGGCATGACAGTAACAAAACACACTTTCGCGAAAGTCCTTGGTCCCGCTTTTCTTGAAACCTACACGCCACTTGCCATTTGCAATGCCTATAAAACAACGGGAATATGGCCATTTAATCCCAATGCCATTAGCCCCGACCGTTTGGACGCTTCACTAACAACTGAAAACTTTGTTGACTTATCTTCATGTAGCAACTCTTTCGTCCAACCCATCGAACCAAGCCAACCTTTCGACCAACTTGTCGAATCAAGTTCTGCATCTCAACCAAACCATTTTCATCCTACAAGGTTGAACGTTAATTTGTTAAAAGAAGAAAATAAAATGCTTAAGGAGGAAAATGAATTATTAAAAGCTCAACTTGCGCTAGTAACAGAAGAGCTTGACGTCTACAAAAATCCTGGAACATCTACTTTGCGCTCAGTTCTAAAGTATCCAGTTCGTAATTCACAAGCCAATAACTCTCAGCCAACTTCTGGAAACCAATCTGATCCCGAAAAGCAGTCAGGTTCTCCGTTGCTCCCTCCTAAAAAAAAGAGAAAAACGCTCCCTTTTGCTCGACTTCTTACGAATGAGGAAAGCTGGCGGCAATTGAAAGAAGCGAATGAGAAATCAGAACAGAAGATTGCAGAGACAAAACGAAAAAAAGAGATAACAGCCCAAAAAAAGGCTGCACGAGAACTTGAGCTAGCACAAAAAAAAGAAGAACGTGCTAAAAAAAGTCAAGAAAAGTTAGCAAGGAAAAAAAAATAAGAAAAAAAAATTTTTTTTCTAAATTCGCCACAATACCTCCATAACCTTAAATTTTTTGATTTTGGTACTGTGTACAAAAACGATGATCTTGTACCGATATACAAATCATGCATTCTTATTTTTGTATTAGATTTATTCTATATATGTTGTACTATTAGTGGTTTAAATTTCAAAGTTCTATATTGGGTTAATAAAAAGTTTTCCTTGTAGCATACTTAACTTCGCCATAATACCCCTACTCCCCTTATTGAAAAAGAAAAATGATAAAGTAGAATGAAAAGGCTAAAAATAGTAATAGTTTAAAGGTATAAATATAGGATAAAAGGATCAAAGCAAATGCAAAAAGCATAAGGGAAACACACAGGAAAACACCTCTTTAAATAATGATTGAAACGATCAGAGCTTATGAATATTACACTTATTTCAGTATAGAATATTTGATAAGAGTAACTGAAGAATTGAAACGAGAATTTTATCTTAATGAAATGCCACCAATTGATTATATCAATGATTATGATAATTAAAAATTCATGGGAAAATGACGACTGAAATAAAGATAAAGAATCCCGGAATACCTGCTAGATACGAGATTAAAGGAATCTTGGGAGATAAATTAGAATGTATTAAATATTTACAAGCAACAGAGATAATCTATAATGAGTTAACCTGTCCAAAATGTAACAAGTTAATGAAGATTGATAAGAAAAATGCCAAAATGTTTATTTGTAAAAACAGGAATTGTAGAAAAACACAATCAATATTTACCAACTCATGGTTTGAAAATGCCAGATTACCCATAAACAGAGTAATCGAAATATACTATTTATGGTTACTAAAAGTACCCATGATATCAATATCAATTTACACTGATACTGCGTCAAACGTAATCACGTATCACATCAACAATATTAGAAATTTTGTTGGATCACAAGTTCAACTCTGTAAACAAAAGATAGGAGGACCCAGAATCATTGTAGAATTAGATGAATCCAAAATAGGACGAAACAAATACCACCGCGGGAGACCCGTGAAAGGGGCATGGGTATTTGGAGCTGTTGAAAGAACAAAAGAATGCAGAATATTTGTTACAACAATACCTGATAAGAAAGAATCAACATTATTACAATTAATCAAAGATAACATTGAAGAAGGATCAATTATTTATTCAGATTGTTTCAAATCCTATGTAAATATAACATCAATGTTAGGATTTGATCATAAGACTGTAAACCATTCAGAATACTTTATAGACCCTGAAACAGGAGTTCACACAAACACCATTGAAGTCAACTGGCTCGGAATAAAAATAGGAATACCATTCAGAAACAGGACTGGAGATAAGATTGAATCATATCTTTAAAAATACTTTTGGCGTAGGCAAAACAATGATCTGTGGGAAACAATGATTGAAGCAATGAAAAATGAATTATTAATTGAAGATTTAGAAGAAGTAAACACTCAAGATAAACTTCAAAAGGAAATTGTAGAATCTTAGAATTTGGGTACAAGAACAAAAGCTGGTTACAAAGTAAATAACCCTGAAAGTATTTAAAGGACCCCAAAATGATTCGCTTCAACTCACCATTCAATGGAACAACAAAATAATAATAATCAAGAAAGAACTTCTAAACTAAGAAACTTTCTCGAAAAAGTAAAAACTGAAATAACTCAAGTATTATTAGGACTAGAAGAAATTACTACTGCATTATCAAATCTCACAAGAACCGCCTTATTAGAAACCTTATATCAATATCAAAAAGACCTTCAGAATAACAAATCTACAGAGGAAATAACCTTCCTTGGAGAAGTATTGAAAATAACAAATAAAATCAGAAGTGCACAAACTGCACTAGGATTGAGTCTACTATTACAAGAAGTTGAAAGGCAATTTAAATGAGTCAAGAACAAAGCTACTATATTGAACATTGGAATAAAAACGTATATCACTCTCTAAGTATTGAAGCAAAAATAGAAGAAGTAGAGCAAATATTAGGATACAAACTTTCTAAAGAAATCAGACCAATTAACCATTGGGACCTTTGTGAAACATTAATTAAAATAAACAACAGTTGGAAAGAATATTTAGGACCAACTAAAGTCAAAGAAAGGAAATAAAAGAACTTCTTAATATTCCAGAGAAACTTGACAGACAACAACTAATCCAGAAACTAATTGACGAAAACTTAAAATGGCAACTAACACTGGAACTTTAGAAACCCTAATTAATAAGTGTAAAAGCACGACATCTTCCCAGCAAAATGGTGTATACCACAGGATACCACGTAAACCTGTTAGAACCATACTTAATGACAAAAGAACAACACGAAGAATTAATCGAGAGAACCACTCACAAAATAAACAAGTACTTAAAAAAAGTACACAACAAGATAGAACAACAAACCAAAATAGATCTGACGGATATATTGCAACAAGTGAAGAAGAAGAAGACATTCAAAAATGTCCTGTATGCCACAAAAATGGACATACACAATTTGAATGCAGATTCTCAATTTGCAAAGAATGCAGAGAAACTGAACATACCAGGAAAGACTGTCCAAACTTCATATGCAACAAATGTAACCAATACGGACATCAAACATGGGACATGATATCCCCTGTCAAGAGTGTAAACAGTACGGATGTTATAGAAAATCATGTAGGAAACTCCAAAAAGAGGAAAAGGAATTTCCAAGATATGAAAATAATTACGAAATCAAAAGAAATCAACGATGATTGGAACGACATAGGCTTTTGGTAACTGAACAAACTAATAAAGAATGTAAACACTGTTTCAAGAAATATGAAATAGGAAACTGTGAAAAAAGAAGAATTGAATGGCAAAATAAAATATTTGAATGTGGATGCGACCAAAATATAGTCAGAAGAAGAAGCTCCGGCAATGGAACGCCTACTTCCATCTCCTTTAAAATAAAACATACTTACCAATATTGTGGATGTAAAACCAATTTTGAAAGGAATGATCTTCAAGAAATCATTACCCAAGAAGGAAACACCTTACTATATTGTAAAAATTGCAGATACAATTTTGCAGAGCAACTTCCAAAAGGGAACAATCAAAAAGAAGAAATAATGGTACAACTTCTAAATGAAGGAGAGATTCGCACCTGTAAAATCTGTGCGACACCAGGAATCTGAAATAGCATGATCAACCAAGATCAACATTTCTTCTGTAATCTAGAAGAAAAATATGCATGGAAGGCATGGATTGATTCAACAAATAATGAGAATATGAATCTAGAAACTAGATTACATCACTACTGTTTCTTAAACAAAAGCGCAGAAAGCTTTTAAGATTTAAACCTCACAAAGATGATTAAAATAATTAACTTCTTAAGAGGGTTAACTCCAATTGAAAAAGCATTAGAAGAAACAGATAATGATGTTTATACACAATATTCAAGAGAAGAAGATTACGAAGAGATCATTTTACAATATTTAGAATTCCCAGATAAAGAAGAACACGTTGAATTAGGGGAGTAACAAAAATCAGGTGATTTTTTAGGGGGGAGGGGGGTAAAAAAAGTTGAAATTATATATAAGAACCTGACTATTTATATATTAAGAAAGAGGGAGGGGGGTAGGCCTCTGATAAAAAATAATCAGGTGATTAATGACACTGCCCTTAACAAAACAAACAATAGAAGAGTTCAGGAAGAAAGCTGAAGCTCAAGGACTATTCAATATATCAACAAACAAAGGAAAAGAACTATGGAAAGAACCTATTAAAAACGCAAGATATTGTAACGGAGAATGTAACTCCATATTCTCAGAAGATAATCATATTTACTTTGAAACAAACAACCAGGAAGCATATTGTGAATATTGTTACTTTACAGAAGTAAGACAATTCACAAAATGTACTACTTGTCAATCTTGGTGTCAATCACCAGAAGAAAAAGAAAATCTAAGATGCCAAGAGTGTACACAAATAGGAATATCCAAATTCATTGAAAGGATCGAAGAAATAGAATGGAGACAAGAGATTAAAAATCTAAATAGAAACCTCACTGAAATTAGAGCAGAAATCCTCACTCTACGAAACCTAGTAGAACACTACATATTTAATGAAAGAAATATCTACAGAAGTGATATTAAATTTTATGATGAAATATGTAATCTTTATAAAACAAGAGCTGATAACACAGAACATTATCTAGCAAGCACCAGGGTAGCATACTATAACACCCATCTGCAAACAATTGAAGACCAATATATTAAACTCGATAGAAGTGTTCTACACCAAAGAGAATTAGAATTACAACAAGAAATTAGTGACATTGAAGAATTACCATTACCCAATAAGGAAGAAGCATTGGAAACCGCCATTCAACAAAATCAAAAATTATTAACTGTACCACAACCAGTTCGAAGTAAATCATTCCTAGAACAAAGAATCCAAGAACGCAATGAGTGTACAGAAATTCTAGAATCAGAATTCCAAAAAGCCAAGAAAATCAAAGTAGACTTAACTACTGATTATGTCAACAAAATTGACAAATTTTATCAGTACCAAACTTACCAAGCTTGATAATTACCCTTATCAAATGACTTAATATTTATTATTTATTATTTAAATATTTTATATTACCATATATAGTTTATCTTATATTTTATAATTAGTCATATTTTATCAAAAATATTATTTACATATTACTTTAAGGACGCTTTAGAGAAATAGGATAATGAAAAGTAATTATACCTGTTCTGGAAAGAAAGCGACTGTACTATGCGATGAAAGGGGCATAGCACAAAAAGAAAAACAAAAATATTTACAAGCAGTGCCTTATGAAGCACGTAAGACTTAATATCAACTTATTGGAAAAAATACTTATCAACGCCATTGAAAAAGAATTAGTCATAATATTTACGCGTTAATACACTATTAAGTGTAAACAAATGTGGCTAGGGTACACAATGAGGTTTAAAGCTCGAATAAGTCAATACTTTGTAAACTTACTTCACGCCCACCAGAATGCAACAGCCGACATATAAACATTATTAGTCATGGAAATTGGGGCATGACCAACGCGAAGAAATTATATCAACAAATTACTATATTTAGATAAGGCATGTGACATAAGGAATCACATGGACACGTGACAAAGATAAGACGTGTATAGCTCAAAATATTTACACACTTTATTAATATTTCATTTTGATAATGAAATATCCAAACAAACAATTTCATTGAAATAATGAAAATTACACGAAGAAATTCTCAAATTCCAAAAGAATCAAGAAGAATTATAGTCAAGCTCATAACTATAAATAAGGCTGAAATTTAACCTTCAACCAACATGGGACAATGCTACATACAAAAAGAACTTCTGAAGCTTATTGAAAGAAATAACAGAAAACTACTTGAACATCCAAACGACTTAGAATTAGAATCATTCAACAGACACTTAAACAATAAACAAAATACTGTTATAACCAAAATTGAATTAAAGCAAGCAAAGAAATTGTATCAAAAAATACAATCTCGACTCACTCAGCAAAGATTCAAAAGAAAAAAGAAATAATTACATGAATACTACTGTAATTATAGAAGCAGTACAACAAATATTCAACATCATTAAGGAAAACAACCTTAACGAAACAGAAATAGAACAACTATTCTTATTAATAAATAACAATTGATGGAACAACCACCAACTGAAGTAATAAACAGAGAAGCAAACCTTAAAGCAGTAAAACAATTACTCAAAGGAGTAAACTCAACTATTAAAGCTATTCGAAAAACAGACGATTGTAGGATACTCGAATA
>QKWP01000040.1:631007-685036 GCA_003550325.1 Gigaspora rosea
GAAGAAATAACATTAGACCTAACAATACCTGAAAAAGATATACCTTTTAAGGTAAAAGCTAACAAAATCAGACAATATTCTGAAGATCAAATAGAACAAGCAGATAAATTATACAAAGAACTTAGAGAAAGCGGACATATTGAACCATCCAAATCAACCTGGATGTCACCTTTAGTTATAGTACCAAAACCTGATGGCAGCTATAGAGCCGCAGTAGACTACTCAAACCTCAACAAATATCTAAAGGACGATCCCTATGAAATACCTAATATTAATGTCTTGCTACAAAAACTCGCAAGCCATAAAGTTTTTTCCACCTGTGATTTTAAGAGTGCGTTTTATCAGTTTCCTCTTAGAAAAACTGATCAACATAAAACTGCTGTATTTTTTCCTGGTAAAGGTAAATACGAGTTTAATAAATGCTCTATGGGAATTAAAACTGCACCGGCATACATGATGCGTTATATGTATGAATTGTTTAGAGACTATCCATTTGTATATGTATACATGGATGATCTAACAATTGCGTCCAACACAATTAAAGACCACATTAAACATATTCAAACAATGTTTGAACGCATAAAAAAAGGGGCAATAACACTCAAAGCAGAAAAATGTGAATTTATTAAAGAAGAGATAATGATCTTAAATGACAAAGTTTCATATGGAAAAATATCACCGAATCAAGTCAAAATAAAAGAAGTCAAAAAGCTCAAACCACCTATAGATGTACCTAGAGTTAGGAAATTTACAGGATTTATGAACTATTTCAAAAGATTTATTAAGAACTTTGCTATAATAGCTGCACCGATATACGACCTATTAAAGAAAAATAAGAAGTTTATTTGGACTGATGAATGCCAAAAAGCATTTGAAGAACTTAAAGACAAAGTATACAATGCAATAGCTTTAACCTATCCAAAGAAAGGATATTAATTGATCTTTGAAACAGACGCCTCAGATAATGGAATAGGCGCAGTACTAAAACAAATCAACCCTGAATTAGCACATTATAAAACCAAAGAAGCGCGTGAAAACGGAACTAAAGAAGATAAAGAAATTACTAAATCAGAAGAAGAAGTAATAGAATTTGGATCACACTCCCTTACACAAAGCCAAAGATTATGGGGATCCACACAAAAAGAACTTTATGCAATATACTTCTATTTAAAGAACTGGGACATTATATTGGAAACAACCCAATTATTATATGAACAGATAATACAGGAGTAGCTAAAGCAGGAAAAATGCCAAGAAATCAGATGATGGAATCTTGGAAGTTAGAAATAGATGGAAATTACAACAACAAAGAAATACAATATATTAAAGGATCAACAAATAATGTATCCGATTGGCTTAGCAGACATATGGGACCAATTGAGAACCAAGAATTAATTAAACCAAAAGTAGAAATTATTAAAGAAACGAAACCTATAAAAGAACCACCACCTGGACTCAAAATCAACAAAACAATTGGAAGTAAACAAGTATCATTTGACCTCTGAAATGGCAAGTCTAATAACGCCAATACCGCCCTTGTACCAAGTGAAAGAAATAATTGAAAACGAATCAAGATGCTTGGAATACTTACAAGATCTATCAGTACTACCAAGGACCATGACTTGTATTTACTGTAACAACCCAAATATGAATTTTGATGATAAAGAAAATACATTTAATTGTGGAAAAAGAGAATGCTGAAAAGAATAACAATCTTCAATGGAACAATATTTTCAAAGGCTAAATTGAAATGTAACCAAATAATAGAATTAAGCTATTTTTGGTTAAGTAAAGCAACGCGTAAACAACTTAATATTTACACCAATATCACACCCGCCAATATCACAATATGGACACAAATCTTTAGAACTGTTATCACTCAAGAAATAAAAATTAGTGAAACAAAAATAGGAGGACCAGATATCATTGTAGAAATAGACGAATCTTTATTTTACAAAAATCGTCAAAGCAAAACAGAACAACTATGGGTATTTGGAGGAATTGAAAGAACTAAAGAAAAACAAATATTTGCACAAATTTGTAAGGACCGAACAGCTGATACCTTACTAAGCCTAATCCAGAAATACGTACACCCTGGATTGATAATCTACTCAGACATGTTTAAAAGTTATGACCAGATTTACTCACGACTAGGAATACGGCACCACCAAATAAACCACAGCCAAGGAATGACAATGATTGATTACAATGAAACCTCAAACGAATTAAAAATCTACAACACCAATAATATTGAAGCAACATGGCGCGTGTTAAAAGACGCGATACCAAGAAGGAATCGGAATAAGGATGACCTACTAAAATATTTACTTGAACAAATTTGGCGTAGACAAAATAAACAACGCCTATAGAATGCGTATATTGAATGTTTACAAAACAAATATAAAGATATCATTGAACTTATTGAAGAATATGATACTGAGTAACCTTTATTATAAATCAACAATAAACAAAAAGAAAAATTGGAAGTTATAAAAGTACACTCCTTTGAACCAACTTAAAGGATAAACTGAACTTACAGGAAAAACTAAAGAAACCCTAAAAATAACAAGAACTACAAATCGAACCCTGAAATCAAAATGAACCCTCAAGGAACTGAAAATTATTATTGCAAGAAGTGTGATCTTTATGTCGAAAACTCTAAAAGACATCAATGTACTTATAACATAATTGATAAGCCCTTGAAAAGATTCAACACGCCCAAGATTGGAAAGAGAAAATGACTCAAGAAATTAGAAATGAGTTAGAACTCAATAATGGACCACCAAACAAAGGAAAAGGGAAGGAAACCTTTTATGAAATCAAAGAAAAACAAAAAAACTTAGGAAAATATACTTGTAACATCTGCAAACAACCTGGACATACTAATCGATATTGCCCAGAGAATGAATGTTATAAATGTCACGAAAAAGGACATCAAGCATGTGACTGCCTTGAAGCAAGAAATAGAAATGATCAACTGATTAACATCAATAATAGTAGTACCAACGTGACCGCGTCAAACTTTTCTAAATATTGTACTTACTGCAAAACTACTGGACATGAAAACTATCAATGTAGGATCTCTAGACTCTTGAAAGAAAATGCAAACCTCTTTTGCAAATGCAATCCTGAAAGAATAATCCAAAGAAGAGAAGAACATGTCAAATGGACTGATTCATATAATGAACAACATCACTGTTGTAGGAAAGAATACAATAGACCAACTGCCAAAGAAGACCTTTATTACATCAAAGGATTATTCATGGACCCATATTCATTACAAGTAATCTATATTGAAGAAACTCTCTATTGCAAAGGATACTATTCCGAAATGTATGAAGCATTAGACTTTAAAGACCCCAGAAGCAAAAAGTATTTTACATCAGGACTAGGACAAGGCAAGAAAACTATTTGTCGACTCTAAGAAAAACCTAATATTACAAGAAGAATGGAAAGTTATAACGGAATGCATTTTTGTAATAAAGAACATAAATTCGCTCAAATGATTTTCTTCACAACCTTACTCTAGAAAGATTAACAAACCAGCAACTTGACAACAAAATAAGGAACCACAATCGAAAAGATACAAATATATCATATCATATTAATGAATCACAAATTAAAAGAATTATCAAATACATGATAAACCACAAAGATAATATGAATAAGTGGAATCATGAAGATGTAGATTTCAAATTAATGAATGAAGAATACAATAATGATACATTCAATGACCCTGAAATTGATGAAGACACCAGACCTATTAGAATCAATTACTTCACCAGAATATATGGACAGGACCATTATAATGAAGAACTAACAACAGAAGAATATGAAGAATTAATAGATGAAGATGAAGATACTGAATTACGCGAAGCAAGACTCTTATCCATGAATCAAGATGTCAGAACCAGACCCATGTCAAACACAGAAATTTGAGAAGAAATGAAAAATGCTGAAGAAGTTCTAAAAGAACAAGGAAATATATCTCTCTGTAAAGAATGTTTAATGCCCAAAGAAAAGAATGCCATAGGATATTGTGAGAACTACCAAAAAGAAGTTAATGCAAAAGCTATTAACCTCCTCATAGAAGAAGAATCTAAGGAAAGATCCATTGAAAAATCAAGTCAAGAAAACCTAGAAGAAATGCGTAATGAAGCCCGAAAAGATAATGAATCATACAGAAAGCAAACTGAAGAACAAGATCAAAAGGATTTTGAAGAAGAAATTGAAGAAATCCCACAATCAAGACCAACCTCACTAGAATACAATACTAATCGAAAGATTGAAGAACTATATGCTATATTCGGACTAATGGCAGAACAACAATTCAAACTCACACAAGAAAACAAAGCCCTTGCCAGAAGGATTACAATTTTGGAACAATCAACCCTAGAACTCCAAAATGAGAACCAGAAATTAAAAAGGAAATTGAAAGACACTCAAGAACACGTAAACCTTGAAGATCTATCAGAAGATGAAACTAATGAAATAAAACGTGCAAAACAATTCAGAAGCCACAAAACCAAATACAACAATAGATTCTGAACAATTGATACAAATATTTATTAACACTTACAAATATTAAATATTCAATATATCCATATTTAGCACTATTAAAAATATAAATATTTACATTGTATTATTAATATTATTTATGAACTAAATGAACTAGGACAATAAAGAACTTTGAACTTATTTAAAGGAAAAATTATAAAAGGACTAAGAACTGAACCATGAACCTACATGCTTAAAGCATACACATGAAAAACAAAAACACTCCAAGAAATAACAAAAGGAACACCAAATCTTGTGACAATTGTAGAAACGAACATATATGCTGCAACTATTCTAAAAAAGAAAATACTTGTGACCGCTGCAAGTGGAAAGGAATCCCTTGTCAGAATACTAAATTTTATAAACCACAAGGACCTCAACCAAAGAAAAAGGACCATACCCTAAACCAAATACTGAAACACTAAGTACATGAACCCTGAGATACCTGAAGAAAGAAAATATATTGAAGAACTTACTCAAGAATACATTTACCTTTGTGAAGAACTAGACTATAAAGAAAAATATAAAGTCAAGGAAAAGATATATACGACAGAGAAGAAATAAGCGAAATAGGAATCGAATTTAAAAACTTATATACAGCTAAGAGACTCTTAAAAAGAATAAAACTACTCTATGAAGCCATACAGGAAGAAATAACAAGAATAGCTGTCCAATATTACCTTGAAAACAACGAAAAGCTTACGATATATAACTGTTTCAAGAATAAAAGATACCATTTCTATTTTCTAGAATTAGAATCATTCTATAGGTTTATTAACATTCTCCAAGAAGAAGAACCAGTAGGAGAATACGAAAGACAATACATCCAAAAAGAATACAGATCCTCAATTAGCTTTATAATCAGAAAACAAATACCAACAGCAAACCTCTTTGACTTCAGACCGTATAATTATACAGACTCTCAATGCTACTTTTACAAAATACCAACAGTAGAACAATTACTATCAGGAGAATATAAATATTATTAATGAACCGAGAAATATACGATCAAAAGAGATTTTTAAGAAGTATTACAAAAGACTATATTGATCTCCAAGACTCCAACCAAGAGAATAACGTAGTCGAACAAATACTATCAAAGGAAGAACTAAACATAAAACTACAAGGACTCCTCGACCAAATAAAAATCCAAATCCAGACCTTACAAGGACAACTCACATTAGAAGAAGCTTATAAAAATAACGAATATACATTTCTATTTAAAAGACAACAGCAATTTACAAAACAATAAATGGCAACAAACCAGAAGTAATAGTACAAAGGAAATACCTTTCACAAATTAGAAAACTTGTAGAATTTTATATTAAAGAAAGCAACTTAACAGAATATTGGTTTTATCTGAAAAGCACAGGCTTATTACGCTCTCACGAATATATCAGACCAACAATCGATCAATTACTTAAAGGAACTTACGAAAAGAAAATTAAATATAATTACGAATTAATAAAAATTGAATAATCCCAACAACTAAACGAATACTGTTATCTTGAATTTAGAAGAAAACACCAACGAATTCCAATAGTAGAAGAATTACTAGAAGGAACATATAATAATAATAAGGAATACAAACTTGCTAAAACTAAAGAAAAACAGTTCAGAGACACCCACGAAGAAGAGTGAATGTCACGACAACCTATAAGGAGAACTCAAGAATCACAATTATCAGAAACAGAAAAAGCGTACTTAAACAGAACATTATTAGCATTAGAAGAAGCACAAAATATCCAAGAAAACGACCAAGCCACACAAATAATATTTCTGAATATAGGATTAACTCAGGCAACCCAAGATTATCTGTTACAACACCATACTCAACTAGTATTAGAAACCTCAACTACTGGAAGGAACCCAAGAACTAACAACTTAGAAATCATTGGAACACCTATAATTACTGAAGCAATAAGAATATTACTTCAAACAGCATTTGGACAATACACTGTATATTACGCTTATGACCAAATCAACAATAAAAGATTGGGGTTACCAACTGATATCTTTAATGCCCGATAAGAAAACAAGAACCTATTATATAAAGAAAATAATACTACTACTCGAGAATTATAAATTAGAAATAGTAAAAGAACTAACAACATTTGAGACACCAAGACTAGAAGAATATTATAAAACAGCTCTTATATCAATATCAGTAAACCAAGGAATACTTGAAGAAAGAATAAAAGAAATTTCTATCCAAAATATAGAAGGAGAAATAGTTGATAAAATAATCGAAACTCTTTTATATATCAATAATACAAAGTGGATCAACTTATAGAAGCAATACCTCTAACCAATATCACTATATTGTGGATGAACCACCTCACATTATCAGTACTTACCTACGATCAAACAACAATATATTTTATAATTCTACTAGAACATACCATATTATTTATATTTATTTATTATTTAATTAAACTAATTAAAAAAGAAATTATTGAAGCCTATACTATTAAACTTGCTAGAGAACAATTTAATGAACAAAGAACAAAATAAAACACTAGAAGAACTAAGAAGATTAAGATTCAATTGGCAACTGATTTCAACACCAATAAGAAGAAAGAAAACAAAAAGATACCCACGGGATAAAGACATTTTAGAATCAAGAGAACTTATACAAATAACTGACAAAATTTGGGAAACAGTTAACGACCTTATTAACCGAATAAACTCAACAAATAATTCAAGATTGGGAGCAATTCTCTTAACACTTGAAGGAGCTAAAAGTATAGCAAGAGAATTTTACCCTCACGTATTAGAATACGATAAACAAAGACCTAATAAAATACCAGCACATATCTTAACACGAACACAAACCCTATTCCCAGAATTAACAGGAAGAGCACTTGTAAAGGAACAAGAAAAACAAAGAAATATTTATAATAATTTCCTAGATAACACACAAGCGCAAATCGAAGGAATAAAGAAAAGATTATTAGCAGAATCACCAGAATTTTGTAAAATATTTGAAGATAATCCAGAAACAGGAGAAACAGAATTCTATTACGGAGATTACAATAACCAATTCACAATATTACCATTCAGATTCCACCATTTAATATTACATCACCTAGAAGCTATTGATAATATATTATACTCTGAAGGAGCAAGAAATAAAATATATTTTGAAGAAGAAGAAAGTTATACATCAGCCTATTCGGAAATAAATAAACTCAACCAAGAGTTTGTAGACCAAACAAAGAAAGTCAAGAAATTAAAAGAAGAAAAAGAAAGGCTTGAACAAGCAACTGACAAGATAATCAATAGAATATTATTGGAAAATAACAAACCAATTGAAAAACCAAAAAGAACAAGATCTAATTCACTTTAAATGAATATTAAAAAAGAAGTAATAATAGAAGAATTAAAAGAAGAATACTTCAAAAGAACCGGAAGAAAAATAGAAGAATACGGATATTGTACAATTGCATCAGAAATAAAAGAAATAGAACCAGAATATCTAGAATACAAAGAATTATATAAAAAACTTGACTATTTACACTCTATAATAATTAATAATATAGGACAACACCTCATAAAAAGAAAAGAAACTTACGACATAGTAGGAGAATTAAATATCTATAATTGCTATTCAGATAATCATACCTGGAACAAATTAACAATAGCAAGAAGCATCTTTAAACTACAAGAACAAATTTACCAACCCTATCTAGGACACAGAATAGGAATAGTTGCTGCAAATAGCTTATACACAGATATAATAGAAAATATTATCCTAAGTATTAAAGGAGACCAATTCCACCAAAGAATAGAGAACACTATTGAGAAAACATCTTAATGCAACCTTTAGATTTAGATATTTCACATTACGACACACCAACAATAATAGCATTTATATTATTAGTCATAGTATAATATTAACACCCTTATTATTAGTATATTGGATAAAAACAAACCCATACAAAAATACAAATGAGTTACAATTCTCAATCCGAATCAACCAGTAATTATAGACCACAATACTTTAGCCACTTAGCAATAACAAGAAGAATAAAACTAAAACTAAAATATATTAGACCAGAATATTTATTCGAACAATATTATTTATTCCTTGTAAAACCAGAAGATTTAGGAGAAACTAAATATATCAAAAAGAACAAAAGAAAAGAACCCATAGAGGTTTTATATAAAAATTTAGAGAAACTAAAATCAGATCTAAAAGCAGAATTATTTGAACTAGCACTACGATACGAATTTAAAAATAATGAAACACTCAATATACATAATAGCTACGAAAACGAAGAATCCTGGGAAATAGTAGACACAATCAGAAGAATCAATCTGACAATAGAGTACCAAGAACAAACCTATAGCCAATACTATCAAGCACAACCAGAAAAAGAAAAACAGGAACGCTTACAAAGCTCCTATATAAAATTCCTTGAAGAACTATACGAGAAACAAGTAGGAATTTGGATATCAAACCAATACGTGATAGCAGAAACTTACGAAGAACTTGAAAAATATCATGAACAGTATTGGGAACGAGAACCTATTTCAGTATTGGAACAACCCTTATAATGAATATGAAATGATATCATATTTACCAGAACGAAAAATGACCCAATTAATATTATTCACAGAAATAGAAAATGAAACATGTATATTATTAGCTCAAAGAATAAATCCGAACAAGACTTTTATTTAAAATTAAACAGACCCGGAGGAAAAGCAATTCATGAAAAGAATGAAAATATAGACGTATGTGCAATAAGAGAATGCTTTGAAGAAGCAGAAATTGTTCTAAGAAACGAAAAA
Organism: Gigaspora rosea; assembly: GCA_003550325.1. Lineage (NCBI taxonomy): Eukaryota > Fungi > Glomeromycota > Glomeromycetes > Diversisporales > Gigasporaceae > Gigaspora > Gigaspora rosea. Next base: position 640,362 of record QKWP01000040.1, read on the forward strand.
TTATTAAAAATATTTGAAGAAACATGCTACTCAACTAAAGAATGGAGAGCAGCACCTTGCCTACAAAAAGAAGCGAAATATATAGTAACCTTAGCAATCTACCTACACCCATTAGAAGAACCACCAAAACACACAGAACCACATACTTTAGGACCATGGAACCTTTACAAAATAAAAGATTTACTAAAACATCGAAATGAATTAGTACCTATACTTAGAGAAAATATAGAACTAATAGATGGGAAGATAAAGGCTTACGAACAAGCCATATTAGACTTACCTATAAATGCACAAAAATTAGAAGAAATAAAAATAAAAATGGAAAAACAACCACAACGGACTCAAGAAACTTTCAACTTTCTAAATGATATAGAATTAGAAATACCAGAAGAAGAAATACCTGAAATTGTGGATGAGCAATTTCCCGTACTAGCATTAAATTTTGGAAAGCTATCTTCTTACGAAATTCAGACCCTAATCAAATATAAGAAAAAGATCCAAGAATCAATTAGACCTCTCAGAAGAATTGAACACAAAATTCAAACAATAGAAAAATCATACAAAGGATTCAAATACTTATCCATATTTGATAAAATTGAAAGAAAGATAATAGCCCAAAAATTCGGAGAAAACCCAACAATAGCAGAGTTATCTAAAGAAAATACAATATTACATAAATTCCGGGACACGATATTTGAATTTGAAATTCACAAAAGTTCCACAAATAAACTAACGTACCTCAAACTCCGCCTATCTAAAGATCAAACACAGATCAACGGTACAACCAATGGAAAACAAACATGGGAATTCTTCCATAAGAATTATTCGAAATTACCTCTAATTTAGAAATTCCCGGCAACACAGAATCCGACCACACTGTGCAATACTATAGCCCACAGAACAAATTGAACCATCACTCCGTGATCTACTGGCGATCTGCACTTGGCAGAGCAGATTGTCGATCATTAACAATTGTATTATTGCATTCTAAAAATTTGTATTTAAGAAATGTAGATTGCTTCTTTTTATTTCAAAAAAATCAACAATATAATTTAATCCGCAAGAATAATGAGGTTTTAAACCTTCCGAAATTAATTAATTACAATATTAATTATATAACCAATAACGATTTTATTTGGCGAAAGATCCGAAGAATCACAGGGTGATCATTTTTACAAGGCACACTAGAATTTTGGCAAGGAATGACCTTATGACTTTTAACACATTTGATATAGCTATGGAGACTAATTCTGATTAGAAAAAATTGTTCTGACGAAAAAGGTCAGCCCGAGCTTTTTAGATCGACACGGCACATGATTCGTCCATCGGCCCGTATCACTAGCCGAGGCATTAATATAAACACAACCTAAGTAGTTAGCATCCATTTTCTTTTCTTTACTACATTAAGCTTTGCCTTTCAATGATTATTTTCTATTTTACTTAGACATAAATATTTATTTACCGCAACAACATTGCTATATTCTTTAACCTGTAATTAAGAAACACTATAGAGAGTCAAGGATGAACTGCGTGGTTATATGATGTATTAAAATAGGTTTTGTACTTTTAATGAATGTTTTTTTCACGTTCATCGTATGATTATTTTACAATTAGCCATTTTTATTGAAATTTTGAGTCCAGTGATCGGTTCATTTTTTTAACAAGTTCTCAGACAAATTTATATTCATGTGTCACTCTTGATCAATTTATTAATTTATACTAACAATATAAATTTATTTTAATAAACCAGAACATAATTAACGTTAGAATTTATAGAGATACGATGAATTACAATATAAAAGTTGCTGCAAACCGGTTTTTTATGTTAAATGTACTCAACTCCTAGCGAGCCACTAAGGCTAATACGTGTAAAATTTTGAGAAATTTATAGGATAATCCGGGAATAAATACTTGAATAAACCATGTAGGCTTGATATAAAAATTAAGCTTACAACGAATTGATCGTACTGTATCATATATGAATATAATTAATTTTTATTGTGTAAATTGTTTATAATTGGATTAGACCCGCTTTCTACTGTAATAATTAAGGAATTTAAGACTCAATAAAATAATCGATACTATCGCTTTCTATAAAATAATTATGCTAAATTTTATTTTGTTAAAAAGATTAATTGGGTTGGCCCACAAAAACTTGGGTCAACCCTCGACCCTGGCCGATAGGTCAGGGTCGACCAGTATCACAAAACCAATCACTATCAAGGTCTTCTTTCCTGATTCTAATAAGAAAAAAACGACAAAATTACAAGTTTGATCTTCATTATAGTTAAACAAAATCTCATACAATATCCACGCTTTACTGTCCAATCAGTTATAAGATTTGCATTAAAATTGCCACAGTAACCATACTCTTCGTGATATTACACATCACTTCGTTCCTGGCTTTTGTAATAACATCGCGCAACTACCTTATTTAGTAATGTTTCCAACTGTACATGGTATTAAAATGAGATACAATATGCTTACTTTTAGCGCACCAATGATATTTTTAGTTCCGGTGTCGAATATCAATTTAAATTGTTTCGTTGCTCTCTCAAAGACATATAAAAAAGTTCTTTAGTCGAACTTATTCTTTTAAAGATATGATAAGAATTATATTCTCAATGAATGTTTAAATTTTATATTTTAAGTATTTAAATATTTTTATTTTTCTTATTGGTTTATTCTCTTAGCATCCGTTTAATACTCCGTATTCCCATTGCTATAAATTAATTAAATCATCTCTTCTACTAAATAAACATCGCCTTTATATTTTCGTTTGAGTTCGTGACATAGACATATATACTTATACATTTTCGCTCGTATTATTTTTCTAACCATCCCTTCCTTTTTAGTGATCTTTGTAACTTGCTCTCTCGAGGCAACGTCATAATGTTAAATTACAATAATGTATTTGTAAATCAGCCAGAAAAAGTCGTCAGTTCATTAGATACTACTCAAACAGTCAATGCTGATACCCAATTATATTTAAAAGATAAAAAGTTTCAAGATTTATCAAATGATTCTATTAATGAAATTATTAAAGAAATGTGCAATCTATATAATAAAAACAGAATGAAAGGCAAAAGCCCTTGTTTAATTATTGATAAATTAGAACAATTTTTAATAAAAAAGAAACAAAATCCAATTAATATTATTAATATTTGCTTAAATGATAAAATCAATCCAATGGTTCAAATTATTCTTGCAGGTTGTTATCGTTTTGGTATATTTATTGAAAAAGATGAACACAAGGCATTCATTTATTATCAAAAATCTGCACAAATGGGATGTGTTATTGGTTTTCATGAAGTTGGAGCCTGTTATTTTTATGGAATTGGTGTTGAAAAAGATGAACTTAAGGCATTTATTTATGCTCAAAAATCAGCAGAGATGGACGACTCTGATGCAATAGCCAGTGTTGGACATTTTTATCGTTTTGGAATTGGAATTGAAAAGAATGAACATAAGGCTTTCATTTATTATCAAAAATCGGAAACGCTAAAGGAATGAAAATTGTTGGATATTGTTATCAATATGGAATTGGAGTTGAAAAGGACGAAACTAAGGCTTTCATTTATTATCGAAAATCAGCCAAGATAGGATACGTTAATGGAATGTCAAGTGTTGCAGAATGTTATCGATGTGGAACTGGTGTAATAAGAAATCTAGATAAAGCCAAATACTGGTATCAAAGGTAAATTTTTAAATTAAATTTAAATTTGAGCAGGAGTATTGTAAATTGTAAGATTAAGAACAGATGTAATTGAAATCAAAAAACATATAAATTTAAGATCAGAATTCTGAAATTAAACTAAAATTTGGGCCAGATAAAGTGAATTCATAAGTGAAATTTCTAATTAAGAAAAATTATTGGTATTTTATTGCATTCTCTAGCAGGGTTAGCAATGGAACTGCGGATGGAGCCAATGAACTCCGAATAGAGTTAATGGATATTATTTTTCAACTCATTTACATAACCATTGACTTCCATTTGCCACATTGCCAACCCTGTCTCCATGGTTACAAATTACAATACTGCAATAACATTCATTATATGTTAGATATTTTATATTTATACATTTAAATTACCGATTACAGGTGTAGAGAAAATTATTTAGTTTTAGGTATTGTCTATCATATTTAAACTATATCTGATATTATTATTAATTTATTTATATCTAGCATTGATTAAATTTTATAAATAAATAACAGCTAAAAACGAATGGATAAATAACTTAGAAATTGAAGATAATTTGAAAAATATATTCATCGAAAGTAAATATCAGTTATCTTGGATTTCTTTTGATGAACTTAAAAATATTGAAATGAAAGGTAAAGGTGGTTTTGCAACTGTATACCGTGCTGAATGGTATGATAGTAGTCAATATATAGACATACCTGTTGCACTTAAATTATTTCATGAATCAAATAACTATCATAAACAATTTATAAGAGAGGTAATCTTTATTCATCATTTTTATCAATTATATTATTCATGATTTGTAGTTAAAATTAACTATTCAAATATATGTTTCTTTTAATAACAAGTTAAAAGCATATTGTGATATCGGTCTTAAAGATCCAACATTTTTGAGATGTTATGGTGTATCAAAAGATAAAGTTTCGAAAAATTATTTTCTTGTTATGGAATATGCTGTTTGCGAAAAAATCTACATGCCATAACACAAATGGATTGGAGAGATAAATTAAATCTGTTACAATGTATTGCATCGGATCTTTTGATAATTCATTCTCAAGATCTTATTCATCGTGATTTACATAGTGGAAATATTTTATTAAATAGTTTAAAGAGTGCATACATCGCAGATTTAGGGCTTTCGATAACAGCTAATATTGAATCAATATCAAATTCGGATGGAATTTATGGAATTTTACCATATATTGCTCCTGAAGTTTTGAAAAAACATCCATATACTAAAGAATCTGATATTTATTCATTTGGTATAATCTTGTGGGAAATTTTGTACGGTAAACCTGTCCCTTTTGACCAGAAATCAGGAATACAACTCCAATTACAAATATGTGATGGTTTACGACCACATATTTATGAAAATACAGCAATATGCTATGCGGATTTAATGAAGAAATGTTGGAACATGGATCCAAAAAAACGACCAATAGCAAAAGAAATTTATGATACTTTTGTAAAATGGCAGAATAATGAAACTATTTTATTAGAACTATCTGAATCTGATAAAAAGATGCAAAATATAAAAAATGAATATACGCAAATAGATAATGAACAAAATTATAGTAGTAGCTAGGGGATAGTAAAATATACGGGGGGGGACAACTCAAAGTTACACAATATAATTTTAGTATAGTGATCATCGTAAAAACTGTCATCATATATAATTTACTAAGTAATAATATGTATTAATTTCAAAGCCCCCACTTTGAATAAATTTTTAAAAGCATACCCCACCCCATAAACGTGATAAGAATTAAATTCGTTACTAACAAGATCTTCAAGTGTTCGTACACATAATTTTTATTCACTTTTAGCTTCTTTATCTTTCAAAAAATAGAATCAACTATTTCAAAACTCTTAAAGTTATAGTAACAATATATTTTTACATAGAAAATATTAATAAATATTGTTTTTTTTAAATAAAAATAGTAGTTTTTATATTAAAAATAATATTTAAAGGTTGAAAATATTCATACAACGAAGTGAACTACTAGTTAAATTGCAATAACTTATAAAAATTAACCAAATAAAAGTATGTAAGCGAATAGTGGTTAAATTCAAGTAAAAATACTTCCGCTATGTGAAGTTAACGTATATGACCTTAACTTCTAGAATCGGCTGCTATATACGAAGTGTACGTCGTTCTTTATGAGAGATTATCTTTTTTTACATAGTCATAGTATCTTGTGTAACTATTCAATTATAGTGACAATTATGGTGACGATTAATCATATTGTGTAACCTTGAGTTGTACCCCCCGTATATTTTACTATCCCCTAGGTAGTAGCTTTATTTCATTTAATAGTAGTTATAAATATCAAGGTAATTATAAACTTTGCTTATTTAATGTCGAGGATAATACTGAAATCGGATGATGCTGAAATTCTTGTGATCACATGATTATCTTCCGAATAAACAATGTCCTAGCTGCTATTGGTGTTAGGGTTAGGGTTTGAGTATGTTTTTGTTTGACTTTAAGTATATTACACCTAATCCACTAGCGAAATTAAATCCGGTTACACCCAAACACTAACACCTAATACTAACGGCGAAATTTTTTAGATCATCATGTGATCACGTGAATTTCACTAGGGATTGGAACCGCCTAAAATTTTTCTTAATTGTTTAATCGTTTAACTGTTTAACCGTTTAATTTGGCCGGCATTAAAATATTTCCGGCCCACGACCAACATAATTCTGCCCTGAACTATAGAGAAAATTTTAAACGGTTAAACGGTTCCAATCCCTAAATTTCACATCATCCCCGACATTTAAATAAAAATTATATATTCTATCTTATGCATTGCTTGATGATTTTTTTTGTATGTAGTAAATTACACCAATTAGAAATACCAGAAATTGGGATTAATAAAAGTAACTCTCATAGCTCTGAAGCAAAAAAATAGCATAGCGTATTAATCTTTGCTAACATGTAAAATTAGACAAGATATAGAATAATATAAAAAATCGTCCATAATGTTTAGTAATATCCCACTAATAAATTGAAACACAATTTTTCCATTCACATCAATATTAATTCTTTGCACTTTATAGTAAAATTTATTTTATGATTAACATATTTGATATTAATTAACATATGTTAAAATGTAGTTTAGAAGGACCCCGAAATATCTGTTGAAGGGTAAGGTTTTACAAAATTACTAAACATAAAAAGATCTGCAGAAAAAAGTCAAAAATAAGCAAACTGATTACCACAAAATAGAGACATTTAAAGCAAAGCAGATTCTTATAATATATTTTATCAAATTAAATTTAGGCTAGGGTCATTTAGATTATGGTTAAATAGGTTTTAGATAGTAACATATAAGCAAATTTGCCTTCACAACATTTTTAATTAACTCAACAGGGTAGGTTTAAACTGCTAATTTTGTAATTTTCAAGGTTTTTGTCACTCTTTCTTGTTTGCTTTAGCCAGATGTCACATGATTCTGCTCTACTTTGGATTACTTCTATAAATAGAGGTTAGCTAAAGCCTGGCACATTATAAATTACCTGATATATAACCTGGATCTGCCCAAAGTAACAAAGTAAGATAACAAAGACAAAAATATGAAAAATATAAAAATGGCTATTTTAACTGGTCTTGTTTCACTAAGTAAAAATGCGAAGAATGTGATTTGTTATATATAAACTACATTTTGTATCTATAATAACCCTAACCCTAATATTAATTAATTTTTATTCAAAATTAGAAAAATTAAATATTCTTATAATAAAATAAGCAAACTAAAACCTTATCCTCTATGTATATTTTGGATCTTAGATTAGATAGAATTTTTGTTAGATATAATAAAAAAACTAATTAATCTGTATTATATTGTATAATGTAGTATTTTTAGTATTATATAGAAATATATTATAAATCTAATTGTGGGATCAGAGTTCAGATTAGTGATATAACCCGGGTTGGAGTCACCCGGGAAACCCGACAGGTGGGCGGGTGACCCGGGTCGAGTTGTAGCAACCCGGGTGGAACAGGTGGGTCAATCCGACGGGTCAACCCGCGGGTTGACCCATTGGATTCAAGGTAGCAGGACGAGCTTAATTCTGATTTGTTAATCACCAGATGTATCGTTATATATACGCTTCATATATTATCCGACTTTAAATGAGTTGTCTGATATAAAAATGAAACCTTTACTTTACCTTTATACACTAAAACAGACAAACTTGAAAGGCAGTTAAAATAATAATAGCATGTTAGAGCAGTAACTTATATAGCTGATTAAATCGGTTTTCAGATATTATTCTATATCGCGTAATTATTTTGTTGCTCTATTCTATCTAATATATTATGCAGATTTTATAGATTATTCGACAATATAAACAGGTCACGTTAATCGATATAGGTAGAAAAGTTAGTGCTCGTACCCAGATAACTTTTTATCCGAAAGGTTGTAACCTTTAACAAAATTTAATATCCTATTCAAATAAAAGGATAACGATCATATCCGGGTAAGATATTTATATGATTGTTGATTTATATATACAGTATTAATGCATAAATCAAATAAAGTAACTCTATAATAATAAAGTAAAAAAAAATTAGAAAAATAAATAAATAAATAAATCAAACTGAATAAAAATGGCTCATCTAAATATTAAATGCTACTTTTTCATACATTAAAAGAATAGTTCTAATATTCATATATATTTAACAATGTAATTAATTCTCTGCGTAGAACACATGTTTTTTTCGGCAATGGCAGGAATCTGGTCTGGTGTCATGTCTAGAAGATAATTACTAAATTTTTTTTAAACAAACATAAATTCATCTTTTTCGACATAAAAAACTTGTATCCCCAAGTTATTCATATTTGTTTAGGCATGAGAAGTTCTGTTATGCCAATACAAAAAAAATAATGACGAAACAATAAAAGAATAATTCTTTATATATATTAATGAAAAAAATCAATGTAATTATTAATAAGTAATTATTATCAGTAATTTATTACATTGCTGTGCATTTTAAAATTGTTGAAAATCGAGAAAGAACGCATGAATTAAATACAGAAATGATGTGAAACAATAAGTAATTATTATTATACTTACAAAAAACTGAAAGTCAGTATAAGTTTAAAGTGTTAATTGATTTATATCACCTATTAAATAAATATAATAAACAAACAAAATATTAAAATCATGTTCTTATTTAAAATACATAAAGTTTTACACCGAGTGATGCTAGTATATACGCAAATTAAAATTTTTATTATAATTGTATTTTACCCTATATTATCCTATATTGTATTATTATATCTTAAGTTAACCGGATACCTCAATAATTTATCTGTTTATCGGTTTTATAATTCGGGTATCTGGATATCCTAACAGTTAACCAGTTAACTGGTTATTGTACCCAGGGTCCTAGGGTACAACCACTAAGAAATGTAGAGTGTAGGGTCACGTTATTCAATGAAGTCAGGTCATGTTACTCAATAAAAGTCACTCAATAGGTAGAAAGTTTGGGCCACGTGACTTCCGCGGTCAGATCTAACCTTGATCTGATTAATGCCGGAATACATCTGCTTATTAACCAGAGTCACTGGACTTATGTGCTCAACTTTTCAAAAAATCTGGCCAATAGCTGTCTGACAATTCAGAACTAAAAATTTTAAAATCTCCCAATTCCCGATAAACCAGAGTCACTGGACTTATGTGCTCAACTTTTCAAAAAATCTGGTCAATAGCTGTCCGACAATTCAGAACTAAACTTTTAAAATCTCCCAATTCCCGATCACTATTACTTTCCCGACTACCCGTTTATTTCCGAAAAGAATTTACTCGAACACAAATTACGAGTGTGCTTTTTTTGGAAATTCCCAAAGTCACGTGACTTCTTGTCAGAATGCTCTGTTTACCTTTTGCACTTAGTGTTATAATATCTTTGCCTATACGTCCTATACATTTTAATATATTTACTCCGTTTCATCGTGTGCATATCATCATGATGCATTGTTTCATCGTGATGCATCGTTTCGTTGTATGCATATTATCATAATGCATTGGTCATCACGCATACAATCGTTATGCATCAATCGTTATACTTGCTATCGTTATGCATATCATTTTTAAGTTATGCATCTTGAGTTTCGTGATCGAAGCAAATATCTAAAGACTAAAGATAAGCATTATTGATTAGTGATTAGTAAATTAGAAAGATATAAAAATGGGACGAACAAGAGCATTGTAAAAACAGAATTCAGATCAAAAAAACTTATCTTAATAAAATTTATAAAAATTCTCTTAAAACCCAATACACCTTTTGTATATTATAATCAAATATTTCGATTACAATAAATTAAAAAATATATAAATAAAAAATAAACCAAGTTAATAACCCATTATAAATTTTTGATCAAATTAACCTATGGATAGCGATACTGAATATACTTATGATGACGAAATCCATGTAATTGAAGATGAAAATACTCAAGAACTTGCAGATGAACTGGCTACGAAAAAAATTAAAGTAAACATCCCCAAGTCAGATAGATGGCCCTCAATGCAAGAAGAGCTATGTTTGGCTTTACTTTAGAACAGAAGAGGGATGTGATCTTTGCAAGATAATTAAATTCGACAAGGTTAAAGAAGTTGAATGTGAAAAAGATTATAAACATGATGGTTCAACAGGAAACATGAAAAATTATCTCTTAGTAGATCATGGAATCTTAACACCAAATGCTATATCTCAAGTAAAGCCAGGTGAAAAACATCAAATATGTATCGATGAAATAGTTAAAAAAGCACCTCCACATCACGCACCCAAACAAGCAGAATTGAAAAGAGTTACTACTGAATGGCTAGTTACTGATTCTTTACCATTTAGTGTTGTCCATGGAAAAGAATATAGAAAAATGATAAATTGTGTTGATCCAGCATTTATACCACCTAATTATAAAAGCATTAAAATTGATCTTTTTTCTGCTTATCAAAAAGAAGTGTTGGAGCTTAAGTAATTAATTTCTACTACTTGTAAAACTGCTTCTATTACAACAGATTTATGGACGTTCCATAATAATGATGTATATATTGGTACAACACTTTATTGGTTAACTCCAGACTTTGAGGTACATGATATGGTACTGGCTATTGAACATTTCGACCATCCACATACAGGTGAATGGATAAAAGACTATTTATATAATAAATAAAAGAATATGGATTATCTAAAAAGTTTTTTGTGCAGTAACAGATAATAGTGCAAACATGAAAAAGGCTCTTAGATTTCTAGGTGATGTAGATCGATTTCCTGTTCTGCTCATACTCTTCAACTCACAGTAAATAAAGCTTTAAAAACAATTGAACCATATACTGAAAAAATTTGCAGGCTTATTTTATTTTTCCAATCTCCAAAACAATGTCAACGCCTGATCAAGTACAAATAGAATGTAGTAAGACTAGTATAGAGCCTATTCGATTATTCAATTCTGAAGATTTATCAGAAATTTTACCTGAGGTCAAAATGGAAAATGCCAATTTAGAAATATCTGATGAAAAGGAATTAAAAATTTTACGTACTATCACTAATTCAAAATCTCAGTGGAACTCCACTTACCATTCATGAAAATGGCTTCTAGCTTTGCATAAAGCAATTATATGGCTTTCTGCAACATTACATATGAAAGATGAGGATGGTGCTAAAGAAGATTCTCGTAAATTAAACCATCTTGTACTTGAGGAAAGTGAATGAAAATTATTAGAAGAAATGGTAAAAACATTTAAGCCATTTGATGAATTAACAACTTACTTTAGTGGAATTAAATATGCCACACTTTCAGTTGTTAACACAAGTATCGAAGCATTAAAGCTTAAGTTTTATGATGGTACTATGCTAGATGAAATTGAAGAAAATATTAGTGATAATGGTATATATAAAAAAAAATATAAATTTATTAAAAATTTATTTTAATTTATTTTTTTTGTAAATTTTAAAAATAGATGAAAACTTATCTTGTGATGACAACGATATTGATGAAATCTCTGAAAATGATATACCACAACAATTGATTACCAGGAGTCACCCTCAAATCAACAAATAATCTCAAATCTCACAAAAGTACTCTACAATTCTCTTTGTCATTATTGGGATGATCTGGAAGATATTGGGCTAATTGCAACCTTATTAGATCCATGATTGAAAGCAATAAGTGCATGGTCTAATACAACACGAAATAATACAATTGAGAAATTACGTACTGAATTTGAAACCTGGCAAAGTATAGCCATTGCTAATGAATCACCCAAACATACTGAACCAGCATGTTCATTATCAACTCTTTCGTTTATAGAAAGAATTTTTAACCAAAATCAAGATCAAATTAATCATAAAATTGAAATTGACAATTGCTTAAATATGTCAATTATACCAATTCAACCTCAAAACATTGATGTCTATCAATGGTGGTGTACTAAACAGCAATCTTTTTCTATTCTAAGTAGAATAGCATGTAAGTACTTATCTGTTCCCGCCATCTCTGTTCCAAGTGAACATCTTTTTTCTGATGCAGGTAATCAGATTACCTCTAAAAGAACTCATTTGACACCTAAAATAGTTAGTAAACTATTATTTGTTAAATGAAATAGTATTTATTGCAAAAAAATTTGGGGTTAACAAATATTATAAATAAAAAATATTTAAAAAAAATTAAAAATTATAATTTAATAAATAAATTGGGCTACTTAACTACACATAAAGACCGTTATTCAATAAGTTTTCTTCACTTTGTCAAATTCATGCAATCTAAATTAACAAACAACCAAATCTTTTTTTTATGGATTCAAAATGATCTTTTTGAATCCTCCAATAAGTTAATCGAAGTTGTTATAATTTGCTTCTTTGTCCTTTATATATCGCCTTTTAGTCATCCACTAAACTCTGCAACTCAGACATTATTCTAAAAAACTTTTATCTGATTGCAAAAAATTGTTTTAAAAGCAAATTCTATATAGTTACTAATAAATTAAGCAAATATTTTTACTATATGCTACTATAGTACTAGCACTAGTTATATGTTAAGAACAGTTAATAAAAAAACTTTAAGTAGTAGATCGTTTTTAATCAGATAATCTGATTAAAAACAATCTACTACTTAAAGTTTTTTTTTATTAACTGTTCTTAATATATAACTAAATATCTAACCCGGAACCCATCGACCAACCCGGGTCAAACGGGTAACCTGTGCACCCGGGTGGACCCATCGATCAACCTGGGTCAAACGGGTAACCTGTGACCCGGGTGGACCTGTCGATCAACTCGGGTGATCCGCGGGTTCACCCATCGGGTGACCCGGTTGCATTTTTTTGAACGGGTTATATCACTAGTTCAGATATTTTTTTGATTTAAGTAATAAAGCTGTACTTATTTGTGCAAGTAATAAAAAGCAAATACAGTTGTCCCTCTCTATAATCACCCAGTCCGTCGCACCCTATTTTGGTGATTGTAAAGAGGTGTGACTATAAATAAAATACCTCATTATGGTCATCTATAGGCGAAATGTGGCGTGCTTCTATCTAAAACTTTTTATCTTACTAAGTTAACGATACATGCCCACTAATTGAAAGTTGTAGAGCTCGTCGAGACACATCTAATGGTGGTTTAACATTCAAATCGGCCCAGTGGATGGCGAGATATCGTCGAAAAATGATTGGCTGACTATATAAAATCTCTATATAAACAATATAAGAGATTTTATATAGTGTCCAATCGTTTTTTGACAATATCTCACCATCCACTAGGTCGATTTGGATGATCTAACCACCTTTAGATGCGTCTCAACGAGCTCTACAACTTTCAATTAGTGGGCATGTATCGTTAACTTAGTAAGANTTTTCGTATGTAATCTCTATCACGGATTTTTATATAGTCAGCCAATGTTTTTCAACGATAACTCGCTATCCACTTGGCCGATTTGGACGATCTAACAACTGTTAGATGCGTCTCGATGAGCTCTACAACTTTCAATTAGTGGACATGTATCGTTAACTTAGTAAAGAAAAAATTTAGATGGATGCACTCCATATTTCGCCTATAGGATCACTCTATACATAAATATGAAAATTGACCAATCAGATTATATAATCCATATTTAGTTAAAAATTGGTGACTATAATGAGAGTTTTTTATTAATAAAATTGTTATAAAATCAGATTTTCATGGTGATAGTGATTATAAGCGATTTGTGACTATAATGAGATTTTTTACTATGTTTAAGTCCATCGCACAAAATTGGGCGCTTAAATAGAGGTGTGACTATATGGGGTGTGACTATAGGGAGGTCTGACTGTAATAATTTAACTTAATAAAATTTTTTATTTTAATTCTACAAGCTTGCAAAATTTAAATAAACAAGGCTTCTTGAGTTTATTTAGTAGTTATCAAAAAAGCTTTATTTAAAGTTTTTATAAAGCATTATAAATCAAATTAGAGAAATAAAATTTATAATTTAAATAAAATTTCTTGATAAATACTAAGCCAATTTTATGTAAATATTTTTTATTTTTAAGTTGTAGAATTAAATAAAACAATTAGAATAATAGGTTTTAAGAAAATTTAATTAAAATTAAAAAATATTTAGCCTTATCTACAGACAGTGTTGAACATTTTATGTTTTCATGTTCTCATAAGAATATCGCTTTTAATTTGAAAACATTTGAAAATTTAAGATTTTTTATTAAATTTTTATTAACTTTGAAAAATATGTTTTCTATATAAATATATAAAGTAATAAAAATTTATTTTTATTAATATAGTAGTTTAAAATACTTAAGCATATTATATTTAATTGTTAATTAGTTGTAATAGAGAACAATTTAGTTGTTCTTGAATTATAAAAAAATCACCATATTTGTCTGAAAATAAACTACCCTTTTTGGGGGTAGGCTAAAGCCAGGTACATCACGAAATTACCCAATATATAACTTGGATCAGTTTGAACAAAACAAAGCGAACCGGCAAAGACAAAAACATGAAATATATCAAAAATCACTATCCAAACCATCTTGTTTGACTAAGTAAAGTGTCGAAAATGCTATTTTACTATATAAAAACAACCACCTAACCTAACTCTAACCCAACTCTAACCCTAACTCTAACTCTAATTAAAAATTGAAAAATCAAAAAAATCAGGTAATCTCGTAATGTACCTGGCTTTAGCCATCCCCCTTTTTGGCCAAAAAGTTATACAAAAAATCGTGGGGTAGCTTATTTTCAAATTGTTAAATTTTTCGAAAAATTGAAAAACATATTAATAAAAAGTTTTCGAAAAAGCCATAAAATTTTTACTATAAGTGTATTTAGTTGCGCTGAACAACTTTACTTAATCAAACTTTTAATTTACATAGTAAAAAAAGTTTTATATTTAGCAACTGTTAATGATTTCTTTAAAAATTTTCTAAAAATCTGGGTAGTTTCTTTTGGAGGTAGCTTATTTTCAGAAACCTATAGTATAGATAATATACAGTCATATCTTGGTTTTATAGGCATGAGTCAATAGAAATCAAGCAAATTTTTTATAATAAAATTTTTTTGAAACTTTGAACAGAAATAATTTACCAAAAATTTAATCAAATTTGATAAAAATTTTTTAAATTAATTTTATAAACTTATAGAATTAAAAAAAAATTTTATCAAATTTGATCAAGATTTTGTTAAGTTATTTTAATTTAAACTTTTAAAAAAAGTTACTAAAAAAAATTTGCTTGATTTCTATTGATAGCAGCCCATATCACTATGGGGCTATATTCCAACTTGAGTTATATTCCCAGATTTAAACAAGATAAATTTATATATGTATATATTTTTATATATTTTATGTATTGAGTTATTGTCCGGAGCGTAGCGAAGGACTTACTGGGCGAGCAATAGACCAAAATTTGTGTGTGTCAGGTTCCGCTTACATGATATTAAGCCAAATAGCATTTCAAAATATATAAACAGATCAACACGGATTAGCCCGATATGGCAGGTGATCTTGTAAAAAATTATCTGAATAACTATTAGGCCATGCAAACAAATATAACTGTTTCTTATAACCCGGCTGGGTGCCTTTTTTGAAAAAATTAAAATTTTATTTTATATATAAATAATTTTTGGAATTTATTATTTAGTGCACTGCACTATAGTTAGGACTAGTACATATTTGCAATAGTATAATATGTGCATAATCTGATTATTATTGTATAGCATATGCGATTGCAACTTTTGTATACCAGGACCATTTTCACATAATTAATAGAACATAATCTAAACATAAATGGCTGGTATTAAAAAATATAGAAGAATGTCAGAACATCTCAAATAGTAGACAGTCAATAAACACAAAACACAAGCATAGTTGTCAGGAATTTTTAGAGGCATAATATTTATCTAGTAGGTTATAAAAATATGGTATTTTACAACTCTATTGAGCACATATTTTCATATATTTATACCTGAACTGCATAAATTGCAGCATAATTTGAAATTTTATCGCATAATTTCGCATAATTTAAAATGTAATACATGCAGAATTTGGGGGTATATTGCTACAAAAAATGATAAGCCCTACTATTGAGTTCTATTTAAAATCTAGCAGAAAAAACCTCCTTCCATGATGTATTTTCTAGTACAGAATTTGAAATGCTATCCTACAACGTTTAGAAGAATAAGTGAAACAGAAATCTGCAATATCCAATATAAGTAAATTCTGCAATAATTCAATTTTTTATAGCGGTATTGGAAATTGAAACCTTAAGATAAAAATTATCAATTTATAGGATGACTTACTGGCCTTCACTTGGTAACACATGTTTGAGTTATCGATTTGAAAATACTCATTCGTGTCAATACCTGGAGTAAGCATAAGGAATGTTACTACAGTAAAAAATCAAAATACAAGAAGCGAACTATAAATTAATACTTAGCCAATAGTCCTAATATCAAACTAGACACTCTCATCTCCAAAAGAACTGCTATATATAAAAAAATTGAATCAAACTAACAATTTTGAAATTCTAAAATTTTGTGAGAGATTTGGATGCGGAAAAACTAGGCTAATAGTATAGTTCTAAGTTTCCTCAAGTTCCATTTCAAATGCAACCTTATTTCGACTAGAGTTTTAATCTAAAACAACACATGTATGACCTTTGGTATTCACTTATCTTGCAAAATACGCTGGCCAATTAACTAACAGACGTCAATATCTTCTTAGACACTATATAAATAGCTAAAACTGAAAAAATATGCATTAAAGGATATGTTAGATACTTAAAAAATATTGCTAGCTCACTTCAGGCCTATTTATTAATGAATTAGTCAGACCATTAAATTTTGTAAAGCTTATGAATACTACAGGTTACTATTGTAAAGAAATGTTCAAATAGCTGAAAAAGATCTAAAGTAAGTTCAAAATTTTTTTTATAGTTTAATGTACGTAAACCAATTATATTTAGATGGTATAGGATAAAAGTCTGTGCCTCTGGGTACAGAATAAAAAGTCTATACCTCAGGGTACAGAATAAGGACGCTCTTAAAAATTTTATATAACATTTTTTTATACTTATACAATAACAACCAGATCCCGGGTGTCTTTTAATCTTAATATGTTACGAAAAACAATTAATTTTATTTGCACAGCTTTATACTCCGGACTTTAATGTTTCACATTTTCCTAGTATCTACACCTTAGTTATATCTCCAAAATGCTTTAGAAAAAGGGGTAATAAACTTAGGTATAGCTATAATTTATTGGGTTTTCATTTTCAGTTTGGTGCAATATAGACTTTATTATACAAACTTTAATATATATATGAAATTATTATATAAATATCAATTATATCACTATTTAATATAAATTTTAGAGAGCTAAACTAGAGTTTCAAATTAGACCAAAAAATGCAATTGATCAATCAGATAAAATTTTTTTAACCAATTGATTAAAAATCAATTGTACCAATTAATTGATTAATCAATTAGTTAGTGTAATTGATTAATTTGTAATTTATATACCAAGCAGTAAAAATATATAGTAATATTTGGAAAAAATTAATTATTGTTTATTCAAAATTTTAGAATCTGGTATTTTCAGAGCAATATCAAACTTTTTTACTAAGCTAACCTTACTTCTCTAACTAAAAAGGTTGTAGAACACATTTTTGCAATTTAACAATAGTAAAATTTATTAAAATTGACCTAGTAGATAAAGATATATCATTAAAAAATGGTTTGTAACTATATAAAGTTTCTATGTAAACAATAATGTTGTTTATATTTAAACTCTATATAGTCACAAAACACTTTTTAACAATATCTTATAATCTACTAGGCCAATTTTAATAATTTTACTATTATTAAAATTATAAGAATATGTTTTACAACTTTTGTTAGTCAGAGAAGAAAGGTTAGCTTAGTAAAAAAGATTGATATTGCTCTGACAGTACTAGATTCCAGAAATTTGAATAACAATAATTGATTTTTTTCAATTTTGCTATATAAGGAGAATAGGTGTAATTTGGCGAAGTTAATATAACTAATATAAAAACATTTTTATTTTAATATTAAAAAATTTTTATTTTTTGTATTGAACTTTATATATGATTTAGAATTATTTTTATATAGAATTAGTAATATAACATCTTGTTTTAAAGTGATATTAAATGGATTGTACATTGTATCAAAAAGCTTAAATTTTAGAAAAGTAGAGGTAATTTGGTAAATTGATGGTATCTTGTGTAATCCAGTAGTCAGAATTGAATAATTTTTATACCATTTGATTCATCTCAATAAGATGAATCAAATAATATAAAGTTTATCTGATTCTGATCACTGGATCACAAAATACTATTGATTATATATTGCACAAAAATGATTCTTGAGAGGAATTTTGATAAAGTATAAGCATGTCAAATAATTGAAATATCTTGTGACCCAGTAATCAGAACCATATGAGCTTAGTACCATTCAATTTGTCTCATCGAAACAATTTGAATAGTATAAAAATTATTTAATTCTGATTATTGGGTTATGAGATATCAAAATTTGCCAAATTACCCCTATTCACCTTATGGTAATACAGTTGAACAGTAGTTGAACCTCCTCAATTCAGTATGCATGCTAAACAAGTTTTGTATTAGTATTGAGAGGTTATCAAATTTGAAATCATTATAATCTATTAGATTCATATAGCAGAAATGGGCTTGGTAGATTAATTCTTTATCAGATTTGACAGGTTATCAGTTTTGACAGGATCAGTTTTGGGATGTTCAACTGTATATACAACCCTATTTGGTATATGAATTATGAATTAATTGATTAATTGATTAATTGATGAACTGAATAATCAATTAACCAATTAGGGCATGTTATTTATTATATAATATTTCTCAACTAATAGCCTACTCTATCTATCCATAGTGTGATCTTAATGCTGATAGCTAAATTATATTAAAATATATATAATATATAACTTATATATATACTATTAAATATATAATAGTATAGATATTTTTAAAATTGAATAACTTTTGATCTACTGGTCTAATTTGAATAGTTTAACTACCAAAATGTTCATCTCAAGAAGATGAATCTAACAAGCCTAAAATTACAAAAATCTAATTACTGAATCCTAAGATTGCTAAAGTTTTATATAATTTTAAAATTGTAAAAAACTTTAGCAATCTTAGAACCTTGTGATTGGATTTTTATAACTTTAGGCTTGTTAAATTCATTTCATTGAGTTGAACAATTTGGTCATTGAATTATCCAAATCAGACCAGTATTTCAAAAGTTATTCAATTTTAAAATAATCTATACTATTATACAGTTAACTCTTTCTAATATGAATTGCTAGAACTGCTTTTTTTTATTATGTAAAAATTTTAAAAAGTTCAGTTTTCAAAAAGTTATATATGGCTTATTCAAACTTTATAATAAAATTTACAAAGGTTCTAGAAGATTTTGTTCAGTTTAGAGAGTTTAATAGAGTTTAGTTTATAGAGAGAGAGGCGACTGTATATATCAGTCAGAGAATATGTCATATCTGTTTAAATATAAGTGCTAATATATAATAAAACTTATAATAAAAATATATAAATTTACTATAAATTTTAAGCTCAAGTTTCTTTTCAACCTATATATTAACTTATTTTTAAATTTTAGAATTAAACATATCAAGAATAGTAGAATAAAAATACTTAAGACAACTTTTTAAAATTTCGCAAAAATTACAATTTTGCCAGTAATATTTCATGAAAAAAAGATTTTCTAATTTTGAAAACACTAATATATGCAAAATTTTATGCTGAACAACTTTACTTAGACGACCAAAGTATGTTACCTTGTAAGAAAAATAGGTTAAAATTAAATTCGACCCACTTTTCACTTAATAAATGGTTGAGAAAACATGTTTTGACATTAAATATAAGTGTAAAATTGCATGCTGAACAACTTTGCTTAAGTGCCCAATGCAGGTTATCTTGACAAAAAAAAGGGCTTTATATTACAAACCAAAATTTTTAACTTTAGCATATAGCTAACCCATTTTTCTTACAAGGTAAGATACATTGGTCGCCTAAGTAAAGTTGTTTAGCATAAAATTTTGTATATAATATTGTTTTGAAAATTAGCAAATCTTTTTTTTATGAAAGTTTACTGGCAAAATAAGTAGTTTTTGCAAAATTTTAATAATATTTTTATTCTACTATTTTCGATATGTCTAACCCTAAAATTTAAATACAAGTTAATATGTAGGTTGAAAAGAAACTTGAGCTTAAAGTTTATAGTAAATTTATATATTTTTATTATAAATTTTATTATAATTTATCACATGGTATGACATCTTCCCTGACTAAGATTATATATATATTATATATATATTATATATAGTTTGTTTAATCTGATTGTCAATTGGCTATTTTTTGTAATGTAATTAGGGTATTGATCATGTATCCATGGTAAAAATTACATAATAAATAGCACTCCCCTTATTTGATTAAATCAATTAATCAATTATTTGATTTTACCAACTAATTAATTTAATTAATTAAATAATCGATTACTCATATATACAGTGCGCGAATCCTTTAATTAACGTATAAAATACACAATCTTTAAAAGCTTATTAATAAAAAACTAAAGTAATTATAAATCAAATCTCTTCATAAAATAATAAAACCAAACATAAAGAACAAAGCTATGAAGCTTATTTTAGTATTTAATGGAGTAATTTTTTTTAAAGTTAACCGACCGTTTTCTAACTGTTTACCGGCGAAGATCAAGCGTTGCTGATCTGGAGGAATTCCTTCTTTATCTTGAATTTTTTTGTTTTACTTGATCGATGATATCGGATGATTCTACTTCTAGTGTAATGGTTTTACCCGTGAGGGTCTTAACAAACATTTGCATACCGCCACGAAGACGGAGAACTAAATGTAAAGTAGATTCTTTTTGGATATTATAATCTGAGAGGGCACGGCCATCTTCCAATTGTTTTCCGGCAAAGATTAAACGTTGTTGATCCGGAGGAATTCCTTCCTTATCTTGAATTTTCTGCTTAACTTGGTCGATAGTATCGGATGACTCAACTTCAAGTGTAATAGTTTTACCAGTAAGAGTCTTTACAAAGATCTGCATACCACCGCGGAGACGAAGAACTAAATGAAGTGTAGATTCCTTCTGGATGTTATAATCCGATAAAGTGCGACCGTCTTCTAATTGTTTATCCGAAAAAACCAAACGTTGATGTTCTGGGAGGATTCCTTCCTTATCTTGAATCTTCTGTTTAACTTGATCAATTGTATCCAACGACTCCAAGAGTGATTGTCTTTCCGGTATGAACAGTTTTAACGAAAATTTGCATTCTGTTTAGATGATAGTTAATAAAACAGTGAGAGTTGGTTTGGATTTAGAGGTATGTGCGAATGGAATTTTATTTTTTTTAAAAACAAATAAAAATGTCCTTTTTATAATAAATTGCGTGAAAAGTTACTTATTGCTAAGTAATGATGTCGCTGTTACAAAGAACTTGAGTACAAAAACAAAGATAAATTAGCCATTCCCGATGAGTCATTCATGCCAAATATAGAAATACTAAATATGCATCATGTGATTGTGCCCATTTTTATTCTTTAGGTTTACAGTTGCGGAATTGCGGCTCCATTAGACGTTACATGACTATTACATAACATAACATTTGTCGGGATGATACTGAAATTGGCTGATACTGAAATTTGGGGTCTCAGTTTGAAACTATAAGCCCTGCTAAAATCCACATATACTCTTTAAATATCAAATATACTCCCAAACCTTACCCTAGCACTATAAGACAAAACCGAAAAAAACACCCCCAAAAAATTTTAAAATTTCATATCAAAATAGGTCAAAATTTCAGCATCATCCTCAACAGCAATTACATAAATTCAATTGTATTATACTTTCTTGGCGAGAAGAATATTGATTAGATTTCTTTTTTCACTAGACAATAAAATTTTTTCAATAACTAGTCTTGAAAGTGCAAAAAAAAAAAAAAATGTAAATTACACATCGCATGATACATAAATATGATTTTTAGGTTGATCTGTGTCCTCTGTCACTCCGGAAATTGAATGCAGTGCTCTATGGGTAGCTTTAATGAACTGCAAATATGTATATTTACCATTCAATAATGCGAAGCGGCCAATATTCGAATATTTACTGAATATTCGAATATTTACTGAATATCCGGATATAAAATAATTACATCTGATAAATATTAATTATAGTTTAATTAGTATATTTATAAGAAAAATTTTATTCACCATGAAATCCGGCCATATTAATGTATTAGGGTTAGAGTTAAAGTTAGAATTAGAGTTGGGTTATGATAAAATTACTAGATTATTTTTTATTAGCTGCTCTAGTAAAATTTGGTAATAATAATTGTCGCGAAATCTTGAAATCAGATGATGTTGAAATTTAGGGGTCGCAATTTGAAAATATAAGCATCATCAAAATCCACCTATACTCTTTATTAATAACCCTAACCCTAAACCCTAACTCAACCATAAAAAAAAAAGCAGAAAAAAAAGGTCCTAAAAAATTTTAAAAATTGTACATAAAATAGATTCAAATTTCACCATCCGATTTCATGATCATCCGAGACAATAATTAATATCAAGCATTACCCCGGATTTGCGGAATTGGTCCTATGATTGTAGGTTGCAGATTACGCCAGATGGATAATCAAGTAGCAATTAAGGTTCATATTACTTAAATTATTGACTTCAATCAAAGTTATAAAAAAATTGCTGCAGCTCTAATCTAACTTTTAAAAATTTCAGAAACTTTATCGAAAATATCTTAGCACCCGCGTGACCAATTTCGATAAAAATTTTTTCTTTTAATTCAGCAATAATGTAAAATTAAAATAAAAAATATTCTTATCGAAATTTGTCAGGTGGGTGTCAAGATATTTTGATCAAAACTTTGCTGCGACTTTTAACATTTTTAAATTCAGTAACTTTGACCGAAGGTTGGTACCCACTTTACCAATTTCGATAAAATTTATAAATTTTTTTTTATTTTAATTTTGCAGTTTTGTACAGTTAAAATAAAAAAATTCTTATTGAAATTGGTCAGGTGGGAGCAAGATATCTTCGATCAAATTTTTAAAAAAATTTTGTTGCGGCTTTTATCATTTTAAAATTCAGTAACTTAGATCAACACAGTTAAAAATTTTAATCCGTGACTTAAATGCAAATTGGTAATACCAGTGACCCAAGCCATCCGAAATTACAAGGCTTTTGGTTGTGGCGAAGGCTTGGAGATAATGATTTGTTCCCAAGAATTATTTGAATGATATGGGTGGAGAAACAGATCATTGTTGTTCAAGGATTGTAGGCCAACTAGGTTATTGTTAGTCCATAATTGTTGGTTCGCCAAGGAAAGTAAGAAGAAAGGAAGTAGGAGGTTTCTATCGAACATTGTTGTTCGCACAGTGCTGTGAAGCAACGTTGTTAGCACAAGATGTTATGAAAGAATATAGTGCAGTAGTTCTTAATAACTCAGAAAGTATTTAAAGCCTGAGTTTTCGCGTTATTATGATTTCTTCAGACTATGTCTCAGAATATGATTTAGATTATAATGACTTGATTATATAGTTATAATAAGAATCGGATACTCATAGTGTAGTAGTTTTAATTTTATAGGATAGAGTTTGGAACCGGTTTTATTTCTAAAAACCGGTTGTACTATATTTGAAAAAATCAACCCGGGTTGAACCCGGATTTGGTACGCAACCGGTTATCCGATTTATAAAATAAAACCGCATTTAAAACTAAAACCGGGTTTATTATACAATCCGGTTAATATCAAAAAAAGTATCGCAAATACAAACAAAAAAAAAAAAAGTACAAAACGTAGGTGTAAATTCGCATATCCCATTCAATTCCAAAAATCCAACGATATTTGAGTACTGATAATCACTCATCTCATCTTATATTTAACCGGTTGTGTTCATACATCCGGTTTGAGTTCACACCCGGGTCGAATATTCTTCAAATTTAGACCCAACAATTCGGGTAGACACGGGTTTGAAACCGGGTTGATATATCCGGTTCCAACCTCTATTGTAGGATTCCTTATTATTTTGTATTGTTTTATATAGTCTTTTATTATTGTTATTATAATAATTCCCGATATTTAATTAATTACATCATCTACGTCTTATTTAAATCAATCAAGTAGATTGAACAATTAAGTGATGCGCTAACCCCGACCCAAATTAATTAATTCTCGTGACATCATAAACTCGTGTACGATCACTATAAATTTAAACCCAAGTGAATCATCGGAGCTAAATTGGGCCCGATATCCACTTTGCTCACCTAACCGATGGTCACAATACCTTGGTGCTCACTTGCCCAATTTTGATAAAATTTTTTTTAATTCTGCAGTTCTATACAATTAAAATAAATCAAATTGGTCAGGTGGGTGCGAAGATTTTTTTTCGAAATGTTAGAAGCCGCAACAAAGTTTTGATCGAAAATATCTTGGCACCCACCTGACAAATTTCGATAATAATATTTTTTATTTAATTGTACAGTCTGCAGAATTAAAAGAAAAAAAGTTTTATCGAAATTGGTCAAGCGGGTACTAAGATATTTTCGATAAAGTTTCTGAATTTTTAAAAATTAGATAGAAGCCACAGCAAATTTTTTTAAACATTGAACGAAGGCATACACTAACCAATTTCGATAAAAATCTTTTCATTTTAATTGTAAAGAACTGCAAGTTTAAAAGAAAAAATTTTGATCGAAATTGATCAGGTGGGTACCAAGATATCTTCGATCAAAGCTACGGAAATTTTTAAAAATTTTAGAAGCCGCAGCAAAATTTTTAAAACTTCGATCGAAGATATCTTTTATATAATTATATGTTTTCATGATTAAAATAAAAAAAAGTTGATCAAAATAAAATCGGTTAGGTGGGTGTCAAAATAACTTTGATAAAATCGTGACAGAGATATCTCAGCTCCTATCCACCTTACCAAAATTGATAAAAGCCTTTTTTTAATTTATAGTTCATTAAAATTAATCAAAATTGGACTGGTGGGATCCAGGTTATCTTCAATTTTTTTTAAAAAATTTTAAAAATGAAAATGTTTGTCGTCCAATAAAAATCCTCAATCCTCCAAGTTTGATCTATGGCCTAGGGTAACTAGATAAAATTTTCTGTTATTGTATCATTTATATAAATAAAATTTATAACATTTCTTTTTTTTTTTTTTTTTACTTTAGTTATTACGTTAAATGACTGATACAAAACTCAAATATAAACGAGAAACTTGCTTTGGATCGAAAGTGTTTGTACAGTTGAGTTGATCTATGAAAACAAAAATGTAAATGCAATATAACAAAGACACCTCATAGAGGCAATCGAACTGATGCAGTCAAGTAATACACGAATTTTTTACTTCTAATTGGACAGAAGAACAAATATCTTGAAACTAGTAAGTACAAAAGCGATCTATAGAATCATCCAAAACATACAGGATTTTTTTTAAAAAAATTTAATTGTGAATAAAAGCAAAAAAAAAAAAATTTCGTGAAAATGCCTAAACTGGTAAACTGAAACAAAATAAATAAACGCTTGGCGAATCGATAATCTATTTTATGATTGCACGCAAAATTGACAAATATAGATGAAAAAGAAATCCAATCAGACATATGGATTCGGACATGCCATTACAGTAAACCATGCACTCCGTTTTGGATTAAGTCACGTCTTTTATCGTCTCATAAAAAGTATCCAAATTATTATCAGTTAAGATTTGACATATATATTGCCAACGGAGTGCTGGAGGCACGGTTTTGAACATTCCATATACAGTATGCCAGGTCTATGTTTCTTGGTAATTTCGTCAAAATATATCGTATCGTAGCCACTACTATTCATGATAAATAAAATAAAAATATTGATTTCTTAAGCCATGGTACAGTAAATAAATATTGATTTCTTAAGCCATGGTAAATAAATATTGATTTCTTAAGCCATGGTAAATAAATATTTTTTTTAAGCATATTAAGTCACATAAGATGCAATAAACTTTTGCTCAATCCTTATTCAACTCATTAATGGATAATATTTACCGTTAGAATCAAGTGATAATAGTAAGAAATATATTACATATATTATGTCAACATCAACTAGTCAAAATGAGGATATTATTGTCGAAATTACAGCCGAAGAAAAGGAACCTGAATACAAAGATGAAAAGAAATCTGAAGACGAAAAAAATGAACCTATAAAGTGTTTGGCAATTAGTCCGGAAGGCGACTTTCTAGTAGTATTTGTAATAAAAAATCTTGGTAATATTTTGCGTAATAACTGTTTAATTAAATGATTTGTATCATATTAATAAAATTAGAAACCTTTTTTTAGCTGATTTAGAATTCGAATTACAAATGTATGATATTAATAAAAATTCGGATGATGCGGGTGATTCAACATTAGAGAATAACTCAGAACAAAAGGATGATATGAAACCAGAGAGCGATTCAGAACTAGGAAATGACCAGGAATTATCATATAGGAAACTTTTCAGCATTCCTACGAAATTTAAATTTACAGATACGCAACTAAATTTGATTAAGGATAAACATGAAAACATATTTATGTGGTCCGTTGCCGTGTCAGATAAATCATTTAGTTCATCGGAATTTAGATTATTAACAATATCTTTTATCAGTCTTGAAGATATGAAATATTATCAAGAAAATTCTGATCAAATTAATCATCTGATGGAAATTCGTAATCATGGATTTACATTCGTTTTCATTATTAGTGATATTAACAGTAATTATTCAATACATGATATCGATGACAAGGAATTGCCGATTAAATATGGTGGAATAGTCAATTTATTTTCTGAAAAAGATCATATAAATAATCAAAAGGTTGAAGAAGTCGAACAAATAACTGACAAAAACAATCAAAAAAGCGCCGATGGAAATATTCTTATTATCCTAACAATTTCAGGGATTTATAAGTATCTTATAAAGAATAAATCTATTAAAAACATACAAAACTTTAAATATCCAAGAAGAATATACAATGTATTCATTAACTATTTAGATTTTTTTAGTGACTCATTAGAAATAGCATATAATAATATATACTGTTATATTTTATTTTTTGTAAATAAGCAATATATTTTGGTCGATACTTTCATGGAAGGCATTGAATATATGGAACTTTATGATTTAATGACAAACCAATTAATAAATACCTTTCAGAGGCAGATTTTACGCAAATTGATCATGTTTGATATATGGCCTAAATTTGCAATATCAGACAATGAAAAATTATTAGTATATCTATTTATTAAAAAAATCAAAATATATTCGATTGAATGCGGTCTTGAAATAATGGAGATTGAAGTAGAAAATGTTGTAAATTATGGACTTTTTGATGAGCTCATATTATTTAGTTTTTTTCACAATGACGAGATATTACTTATGTATTCTGGAGATAAATGGACTGTCTGTAATATTTTCGGCTCATTACGAGATACTGTTAAATTAGAAGAGCTAGAATTTATAGGGAAATTAAAAACAATAGGATCATCAAAATCATTCATCGTCGTTGATAATGGTGACAAAATGGTTATTTATGATGATTTGTTTGTAAATAAATATTTGAAGTATTTAAAGAGAAATACTGAACAAAATTGGAAGAAACTATCAAAGGAAGATCTCGATAATAAGATTCAAGAATTAGAGTTAGATAAATATCATAATATGTTGGAACCTTGGCACGTAATTTTTGATGTTTCACGCGTTCCACAATATTGGTACTATCTTGATGAGAAAAAAGAAAAAATCCTTCTAATTGGAAACCATTCAATTCAAGTTTGGTATGATCGAGGGCCAGAGAATGGTCCAAAAAAAAGATCTCTTGAATTCATTTACGTTCCTTTATCTCTATTGCCCTTTCCTCAAAATGCTATCTTGGATACCTGGGATTGTAAAACAATTAAAATAATGGATATCAAGTATTGCAACGGAAAATTCAATCTTAACACTCAACTTAAAGATATCGAAGAATCTCTTCTCAATCAAATTAAAGAAATTGAACAAATTGAAGATATTGAAGGATCTCTTCAAATTAAACAAATTAAAATGGAAGATGAAGATGATATTATAAATGTAGTAAAATACGCTTGTTATGCACTTAAATATTTCTCTGTTTGTAAAATAATCGAACAGCGTTTTGTTGAGGAGTTCAAATTAAAATTCTATGATATAATAGAAGAAACGCGAAAAATAATTTTGAGATTTATTAGATTGTACCCAATTACATGGAGGTTGTTAGATTTTCGGTTTGATTTAATGAGTGTTATTATTGAGGCAGGAGATTATGAGCTTGTAAACGACATTTTATCTTTTGGAAAATCGATTCATATACCGCAATATTTTTCTTGGTCGGGTGAATTAAGTACAATTCGTAAAGCTTCTTCTGGTTTGTATTTTAAAATAATGATTACTTGTAACTGTACTATATGCACTAAATATTAACATTTTACCTATTCTCCAAAGATCGTACAATGCTTGCATGTTTTTTAGAATATTATTCTAATAATGCAATTAATAATATTGGGTGGATGAATACAGTTGTAGACATAATACCAGAATTATTTGAATATAACAAAGAAAATAATGGAAAAGAAAAAGGTGATAATCTTTATAAAGAAGATTTGAAAACTGATTTATTATAAATTTTATCATAAAATATTAACATATGAACTTTCATACAGTTGAATCATATATATATTATGCCCGTAAACTATTTTATAATCCCTGCTTTTGTAACAAACAATTGGATTTATTCTCCTTTGAATTTCTTGAAATTTCTCCAAGATCAAGTGATTTATTAAAAGTTTTTATACCTATTACACAGTTGATTCCACAAGATTCTGAGTTGGAACTACGGGAGATCGAGTATGAAAGAAATTTATATTAACAAATTGCGTTGAAATCTGTTTATTGTATTCTACTATAATTAATTTAATTTCTCTTTAAATTTGCCAGTTATTATAATAACGTTGATATTCAAATGGTACCTTTAGTAGATTTTGCAACAAACAAAATTATATCCGATATAAGGGAAAGAAAATTTACAAATTTTCTAAAGCTTATAATTTCTCCTAGCCAATATTCATCTCTTAATGAGGAAGATTATAGTCCTTTTATTAGGATGATAATTAAAGGTGAACGTGATATTATATATGAAAACCCATCAATGGGAGCTGTCATGAATTGGATGTGGTATTGTTCTAAATTCTATTGGCCTAGAACCTTGTTTATTTTTGCCTTATACTTTTTAACCTATTCAATTATTTCTTGGGCATACCTTTCCCATATACAAATATCTGAAACATATCAGCAAATTCTGATAATTACAACAATTATATTATTTTATTATTTATCATATTATCATATTGTGGTTGAAATTAAACAATTTTATCGTAAAGGAAGGCAATATTATTTAGACCTTTTTAATTGGGTAGATCTTCTATCGCTTATTATACCGATATTTATCCTTAGTTATATTTTAATTCGTTATTATACATTTGATGACGGTTTTAAAAATGCCGAAAGTAATCAAGTCTTGACATTCATTATGTGCTTAAGTATTTTAGTTCTTTGGTACGAATTTGTAAGTACAACTTATCCAATTCTGCATAATTATCAAGTCTTTTTATTTAAATTCATACCATTCATTTTACATGCTTTGTCAGATTTTATTATTACGTATATACGAAGGTACAATATTGCTAATAATTCTCACTTTAATAAATGTTTATCTTGACTTAGATTTACGATTATTATACTTTAATCTAGGTTTTGCGCAAAACCTTAATATACTCTTAAATATTATTGTTTCAATACGGCAATTTTTATTGTTTTTTATCCTAGTTGTCATTGCAATGGTAATAAATACTATCTTTAGGATTTATGTAATAACATTTTTCATTGTTATTCATATTAAACATAATATTTAAACTTTATTATTTTTTTAGGGACATGGATTGTGAGTTTTTTGTTTTCATATCTGTTTTTTTATTTAAATTTTAGAATTTAAAATGTAAAATTAATCGCATAAATATATATCTAGATTTACTCTTCTTGGCAATCCATCTTACATTGGGTTAAATCAATCTTCAACAACATATGATCCATTTTCAAACCTTCTTGATTCTATATTTGCAGTATATGATTGGTCATCAATTTCATTTGATATTTGGAGTTTTTGGCCACTTACTATAATTAGTATAGTTGGAAGTTTTGTGTTTGTTTTGATATTACAAAATATAATTATTTCATTCATGAGGTAAGTTCTTAATCTTTAATTTACAATATAATATATATATTTTTTTTTTACTGACCTTCGATTCTTTTAAAAAAAAAAGTGATGCTTTTTCAGATGCGGTAAAAGATAGTAAACGTGGTGTATATCGTTTTCAAATTGACTATATTCATGAATTTGCTCTTCTTGAAAAATCTTTAGAATTTAATAAATTAGATTCCAAGTTTAAGGATAAAATAAGAGCAAAGTACATTTGTTTTCAAGATGATCCACAAATTACAAATTCTTGGAAAGAAACATCAGAAAAAATGAAATCAAAACCATATCCTAAAATTCAGGTATTAAATAAGAGTGGATTTGAATCTTGGTCAATTGAAGATTGTGAGTTTATATGGAATAAGGATGAAAAAGATGTTGAATACTGGTTCCTTTAGGAGTGAAGAAAAATTGCAACAGTTTTTAATAAATATTTAATCATTATTTATGTTGACTAATTATATTTCAGCACATAAAGTATTTCACGCACATACTATACTGTACAATTAATCATTAGAATGTATTATTGTCTATTTATTAATTGTAACACTTAAAACACTCTAAAAAAAAATAGATATACTATATATATACAAGAATAAATAGAAATAAATTGTGTGATAAATGCTGAATTGTTTGAAAACTTGATTTACACTCTAATTATCATAAATAAAATAAGTTAAGGTCACATGAAGTTGATTTTTTACATGATATTCCAAAGCTTTGGTCAATTGATTGAATTTTTTAATTAATTCAAATTAAGTCTAATGTTATGACAACATAAATTAAATTTTTTGTATTGAAAATTTGAAAAATGGATCAGCAGATAATGCAAAAAAATTAACTTTGCATGGCCTTATTGGTTTTTTCTCTTTCTTTTTTTTTTTTGTGAACATAAAATAGTAGATTGAGAACAGTTATAACTATTACACAGTTTACTGAGAACAGTGTTGGATCAATAAATAAAATGCATTAAATTATACATTTTTCTGAATGAATACATTTTTTTCAAATTTATGAATTTATTGTTATTAGTATTTGTATCCAATTCTATTTAAGTAATCTATCAAGTTTATAGATGTATACTATTTTTCCAATAAATAAGTTTTTTTTTGCACTGTCAGTATCCATGCAAGTTAATTTTCATTTGCATAATATTAGAATCAGAAACTTTAAATTTTTTTTATAGTGGACCTACTGTTCAGAAATTAAAAATTACCGTTAGGTGATAGCAGATAAATTTATAGAATTATTAAATAGCAAAACTAGAATAATTGAAACAATTGGAATTTTAAAAGTTTTTTTTTGAACAATACCCCATGATTTTGATATAGTGATCAGAATATTTAGTAAAAATACCCTGTCCATATGTGTGCAAGCAGAAACTTTATTTCTGCTAATACCCAATAGCTTAAAATATTTTTATTACAAATTTTTGCTAACAGATTATGCAAATTATCTTTTACCAAATTGCAAACTTCTTGCCAAAAAAGGTTCAATAAATTATTAATTCAAATAAGTTTAACTTAATTTTTTTACTCAAATTTCTTTTTTTTGGCAATATACTTTTCTTCTATGACAACTATACTAGTTACAAAAATTCTACTTAATTTAATATTGAACTTATATTTATATATATACAAAACTATAATCTATATCTATTATACTTCAAATCTAAATTTTACTAAATAATTTATGCACTATAACTAAACTATACTTACATTAATCAAACTTATATCTAATACCAAATTGTACTAATGCAAGATATATTTCATCTTTTAACTTGCTTTTAATAAATCTTTTATTAATACAAATTCCAATTCAATATATATTACAAATCTTATTCAATAAAATACAAAATATAACAACTTTAACTATTCTACAAAAACTATCTCTAATTATTTATTTTAAAATTTAATTTTATTTATACAAAGAATATATAAACATCTAAATCTCATATTTCAAAAAAATACCTTAATTTTTTGCAAATAATTATTTAATATCTTAAAGATATTAGGCAGATCCAAAACCAATACCAATATTACAAAATATAATACCTAAAACAAAACAAACTCAAACTACTTCTTTAATACTTAATTTATATAAAAATACAACAACACTATTAATAATTATATACAAAAAATGACTTACACAGTCTATTTTGTTTCTATTAATTAAATTGCAACTAAATTACAACTTAGGGCCTTTTTACTCTATTTTGAAACTAATAGTAGCTAATTTTAAATAAGTTTGTAAACTGTAAATTTAAAGGCTTAGATAGTTATACAAGAATTTTCCTTTTTTCTATTGTTTTTTATAGAGTAAACTCTTTGTTCAACTTATGTTTTATTATTTTTTTTCTTTGGCTAAAGTCTTGAAGTGATTTTATTTGAAATATTAAATTAGCATATATTAATTATTATTTTTCAAGTTAAAACCTAATATTATTTAGCTGCTTCTAAATAAGTACCCAAATGTGATATAGCACACTAGTGATCTAAGTTACCAGAAGTCATATGAAACTTTTAAAAAAAAAGAAAAAAATACAAAAAAGAAAAAAAAGAAGGAAAAGAAGTAATAATAATAAATAGGAAAAAATGAAAAATTGATAAAAAAGAAAAAAATTACAAAATTTACAAAAGTATATAAAACTCTATAGGAATATAACTAATAGTCACTATTATAACCTATATTAGGTTGTAAAATTATAATACTGCACAAAGAAAAGACTCTTGCTAAAAATTATATGTACATATAAGAAAAAAAAAGTAAATAAAATACATCTAAAATACAACTCTTCCTGTCGATCACTGTGACCAAAATCGGAGCTAAAGAATTTTCTAAATTTAATCACAAGTATACTAAGTAAACACATAAAATAGCCTTAAGGAAAAAGGTGAAGCAAGGAAAGTCACATATAGTTTATTAGAACTGTTTTAATCTTTTAAAGATACAAATCTTGAAATACAAGAAAATTGACTTTCAAAAAATTTTTACAAAGCAAAAATCTTTTGGGGAAATTGTTATTACCTGGTATTGTAGATCGTTAGCATAACAAAACAAACAAACATTTTTGGAAAGTAAACAAATAATTAAATCGGGACGAACAAACGTAGAAGCTGACAAAACAACAAAACAACAAACAACAATAACAAAACAAACTGACATGTGCAAAACAACGCGTAAAATGCTTGAACTTCCTGATTATAAGAATTTCTTTAACAAGTCGGAGAACGAAAAGTCACTAGTACAAAAAGAACAAAACAAATATATTTGGGAAGAAGATAGGAAAGTTGCAAAGTATTTAGGCACTAGTGAAGTAAACTTAATTTCAGTCGTTTGTAATGTGTTACATTTTTATACATATGCTCAACACAAGAAAGCAAGAGAATAAAGTTTAACAAAGGAAGAAGAATTTCTGTTAGATCAGTCTGATAACATTAATATGAAAGTTGAGAGCATGGTAAAAATGGAAGGAATAGCCACGTTAGAACATAATAAAGAGCAAAATAGAGCTCAGAGTAAGAAGATTAAAATTAAAAACGAGCCAGTTGATATGGAATTACTACTATCACAACCAAGTGTTGAGGTTATTAGTAGAATAAGCAATATAGAGATATAAGCACAAAGCAATTTGCGTAAACAAAATCATGAAGAAGAAGAAAAGACAGTATGCAATCATGACAATGAAATAGAAATAGTCAAAGACACTTTAATTCAGGAAGAGTGTGGCATACTAGACTATGGGTTCAATGAGCATATCATCAGAAAAGCTCAGTTAAAAGAAGATTCAATAGCAGCATTAAATAACAAAAGGGCCAAACAATATGAAAATATTTACAATTCAGTATGAGCTCCAGTAAAAAAAATTTCATCCCAAAAGATCGAGGACTACGAGAAAACTACAACATATTTCTTCACACTGTGGGATTTGCCAAAGGGATTAAAGACAAAAAAGATCAGAAGTTTTTTAAGTTATTTTGGAGCAGTAAAAATAATTGCATGGCAGCAAAATTTCTCTACAAAGACAGCTTACATAAAGATTTTAGCAAGTTCAAAGCAAAGAGGAAAATCGCTAAAAGAAAATTGGTCTATGCATTTGGATTACGGTAAAACATACAGAACAACACCTGGAAAGTTCGACATAGCCAAATTAGAGGAGAGAAATAGATACAGAGGTACAATTTCCACTATACCAACAACTGCATACAATAGTTTACTTTTACGTCAATTAAAAAAATACAACGTGCAAGCAGTACACATCTTAAACAACCGTTATAGCAACCAAAGACAAAGGGCTTATATCTTTTTCAAGTCAGAAAAGGAACTTTTACAAGCTCAAAAATATAATATATTACTACAATACAAAGTTGGAATGGCAGGCGATAATAGAAAACTCAGTTGGAAGAAATAATAAACAATTTCGATATCAAAAAGAAGCTTGTTATGTTAACAAAGGGAAAAGACCATTATATGAAGCAGGAATAACTAAGGTACACAAAAGAGCCAGAGATAGTAGGGGTAATCCAAACCGTAGACTAGATAGTAGCTCCAGATCTCGCAGTAGCACAAGAAAACCGCTAAGGAGCGGTAAAACTGTTAATGGAAATATACGAGAACAGGCAGTAAGTAAAGTAGCAACGGGTTCAAATGCTGAAGAATTGGGAAAAAGGAAAAACAAACAAGAAGAAGAAACATGGGAAAATGTCGAGATCAGAAAGTTATTAGAAGACATGCAAGCTAAATTCAAAACAATAGAGTATTTGCTTGCGTTGCGCTCCTAATTTTCGCCCCAGTTGAACTAAAGAATATGGGCGAAGCAAAACACCTTACTAATGCTTCATGTAGGCCCAATATAATTGAATTGAGTGAGGAAAGAATGATAGATAAAAGTAAGAAAGGAAAGTCAGTTTTAATCCAAGAGAAAAAGAAAATAAATTTAAAAATTGGAGTACACAACATAAACGGATTAAAACAGAGTACACAAAAATTAGATAGTTTATTAGAATTAGTTTCAGAGGAGAATAACAGAATTGTAGGTTTAGTAGAGACAAATATTTCTGAAAAGGAAGGGAATTTCGCAATTAGCAAGGGTCATAATTTTAGGAGTTTCTGGTCGAAAAAGGAAATAGTTAAGAAAAAGGGTTCAGGAGTTGGAATTTTAATTAGAAATGATTGGAAGAAACATTTAGAATGTTTGGTTAGGAAGAATGAATATATAACAGAAGCAAACTTTTATTTTAAGCAATTGGAACTAGTAGTAATAGTAGTTTACATACCCCCTAATGACAAAGAAATGTGTAAAATCATTCAACAAGAAATTGTTAGAAGATACCTGAACAGATCTCGTGTTAGTCAGTTTGTCATTATGAGGGATTTCAATCACATTACAGATACACATCTAGACAGAGAAGGAGCAGGCGGAAATAAAAATAGTAAGATCCTCCCCCTACATAGGTGGCTTAGAAGTCAGGATTTTCAAGATACATAGGTTTTTGCATCCAAACCGGAGGGAATTTACCTGGAGCAATAATCTAAGTAAATCAAGAATAGATCAAATCTGGGTGTCTGAGAACTTAGTAACAGGCTTAAAAGAAGCGAAAATAGATGACATGCGCTCCTATACAAGCAGTGACCATCATTTTGTATCAGTCACTATTAAAATGGACCAATTAATCAAAAACTATAACAAGTTACTATGAAGAGGAAACAATCAACAAGATGGGTATTCCTGTACGAAGAAGCCACAAAAGAAGATTGGAAAAATTATGCTGAAGATTTGAATCTATTTCTGGAAAGAAAGTTGGGGTCTAGCAAAGGTGTTGAAAACCGTAGAGCCAATTTATCACTAAACGAGCTCTGGGACATTTTTCAACAAAGTATCATTTCTGCCACTAACAAAAATTTACCAAGAAAGAAGCTTTTAATGGGGGAGGACCAAAAATATAGGAAGCAGCCTAAAACAGATATCTGGGATGCAACAACAAGACTTAGCAAAGTAATAAGAACACAACAAAAATCAAAGGAGGGAAGCTTAAATATAGACGAATTACAAAGGTGCAACGATACAATTGATTTTATTAACCATGGTCAGGGCATACAGATACCAAAAATTAAAAATCTAACAGAAGAGGTAATTATTGATTTAAAGGGATGGTGGAAGCTCTTAAATGCAAGAGCAGCAGTTGAAAGGTCAAGAATTAAGAGATTAGAAATTGAAGACCATATAGAACATAGATGTGCCATGATCGAGAATGACCAAAAGAAAATGCTCTGAAGCCTTCTTAATAAACCATGGAAGTTAATTAACTAGATCGTATCTTTGAACAAGATGGTGTAGATAGGAATCTAATAACAGAGGAAGAAGCGGTACTCGAAAAAACTATGTTACATTTCTAGCAGCAATTTCGAAAACGAAGAACATACTTAAGTTCTATGTCCAACGAATGGAGTAGAATATACAAGCCATTAGGGAAAATTAAGGAAAGTTGGTACATGGATTTTGAATCAGAAATATCACTAGAGGAATGGTTTTTAGCACTCAAAGAAACCAAAAACACTTCAGCACCGGGGCCTTCTGGTATTGGTTATAGGTTAATTAAACAAGAGAGTACAAGCTCCCAAGAAATTTTTAGGCAATTGGCCAACAAATATTTAACAGAGGGTGACATTCCAGATAAATGGAAGGTATCACAGTTGTATTTAATTTCTAAAAGTAAAGAATGGGAGTACTCGTTAAGCAATGCAAGACCAATAGCATTGTTAGAATCATTTTGAAAATGTGTTACAAGAGTTCTGAACAAAAGATTAGCTAGAGTTTTCGTTGAGAACAAAATTCTCGAAGGCCCAAATTTTGCAGGATTACCCGGGTGTTCAACTGAAAATCCAATTCATATTATGAACATGTTGATGGAAGACGCAAAAGAGAAGGGAAAAGAGATGTGAATATTATTTCAAGACATGCGTAAAGCTTTTGATTCAGTATCTCTTTCATCCTTAGAGTTGGCCATGAACAGATTAAAATTACCATGCAAAATAATTAAATTAATTATAAACCTTTTTGAAAGAAGGAAAGCAAAGGTAATTACGGCGTTAGGACCAACTGATCCATATAAAGTGGCAGATGGGATCGATCAAGGAGAAGTTTTGTTACCCCCTCTATGCCATATTTTTTATGATCCTCTGCTCTGTCGTATAGAGAGTGATAAAGATTTAGGATATAAGGTTCAGACAAAAGAAATAACAGATTGGGCCAGACAATCATACAGGAAATCTGAGATGAGGTTTTCAGTGCTAGCTTATGCAGATGATGCGACGTGGATTGCAAAAAACAAATCTCAGCTCAGAAAAATAATGGAAATAGCAAGCGATTTCTTTAGAATAAATGATATTCAAATAAACGGAAAGAAATCCAAGCTTTTAATTTTAAATTCAAATTTCTGCAAAGAAGAAAGGTGTGTGCAGTTTGAAAATGAGATAGTTCAAGCTGAGAGTATAGAGACAACCACTCGTTTTTTGGGGGTGTGGTTAAATGGAAAAATGAAGGAATTTCTAGTAAAAAAGAAAGCACGTGTCATTGTGAGACAATTCACAATCGCTTTAAATTGAAAAAGGTTCTCTCTAAGCCAACTAGTTTATGTCAACAATGGGTGTTTACTTCCGAAACTTAGTTACATCCTACAGCTTTCAAAGCTCTCAACTCAGGCTCTTAACAGCATACACCAGCCTTATGTTCGAATGGTTAAACATAAACTGGACATTACACAAAAGGCAGGCAATTACATTGTCTTACACAAAGCATTTTTAGAATATAAGCCTTTGGCTCAAGAAATTGTAACAAAACAATTAACAGGCCTTCAAAAAAAATTAAATACCAAAGGCAGCCTGACGGAGCTAACGATTATAAGGGCCAAGCAAGGTTTTCGGGATGCATGTATAATGGAGGAAACATGGCCAGAAATGGATGAAATCTGGCTTAAAAAAATTTGGAAGGACAATTTAACTTGTATATCTCTACTCAAAGCACAGTCTAATGGCATTACCTTTCAAATGAAACAGCTTTCTATATGCATCGAAAATAAAGGAACAAAGTTAAGAGAGATAGTGGGTGTAGAGGTCTTTCTTAAAGCGTACAAATCATTAAGCAGGATGAATTTGTTCTTTATAGAGCAACTGATTGATAAAAAGTCAGAAAATCTTTTTTCGTGGCAAGAGCTTAAGGTAGTAAAGAGATTACCAAATAGGGAAGAAAGACAAATTGGTTCATAAAGTTAGAGGATTTACTTTTAACAGACAACACGTCAAGGCAGATAAAGGGTTTTCAATTAGGGGTCCTTTAACTTTGGAATGGAAGTTGAGTGAGGTTTTAGAAGATAAAAGAAAAAAGGAAGTTATTTGTTTTCACTCAGTCCAAGGCGATGACGTTAATGTTGGCAAGATCTTGGAAAAGAGTGGAAAGTTTCTTTTAGTTCAAACCAAAAACATACACGATAGCAAGAGTAAAGGAACGAAAGAGGGTGCAGACTTTTGTGAAATGGTTAAAGAAGAGTACAACGTGTCAATACATACGAACAAAGCAATTGGTATCATACCTAATGCAGTAGCGCAAAATCTGTCAAAATACAGAACTCTTCTAAGCCAATTAAGAACAAATAATGAAGAAACTGAAGAGGCTCTTGTATTAGATGACTTCTGCAACACTGTAGACATGGTCATTATCCAAGATCATGTGGTAGAACTAATTCATATGCAAGAACTAGGTTCTGGTCTAACGAATATGCTTGTTAGTCAATATTACTGTTTGTTAGCGGCAGGCAATATAAGTTTTCAAGTATATACAGATGGTTCTTTAGTTGAAAAGGATGGGAGGAAAGTTATGGGAGCCAGTTGAATATGGCTGGATTCCCTTAAAAACTTAAAAATAGTAGAAGGGAATATAGGATTCAAGTCTTGGCCTTCTTCAACGAAGGCAGAGTTCATAGCAATTTGGATGGTTTTATTAGTAGCACCAAAGGAAGTAGATATAGTTATTAATACAGATAATGCGGCGGCAATTGCAAGCCTGGGTTCAAAAGTACAGTTAGAGGCATTTCACCGTTGGAGTAAATGCAAAAGTTATAGTCTGATTACGAAAATTCATGACCTTTCACAGTCAAAGAAAATTGTACTTAAATTTAATAAAATCAAAGGCCATAGCGGAGAGAAATAGAACGAAGAAGCAGACAAGCTGGCAAAAAAAGGGGCAGAATGCGCCAATTTAGAGAATCTGAAGCTGGAGAACAATATAAGGTTTGACGCCATTCCTATGTGAAAAGGAAGTTACATTAAGATGCCACTTCATCTTTTTATTAAGCAGATCTTTGAGTTTAAAACTGGTTTGGATTTTAGATTTTCAAGAGTCTTAAGATATGTTGAACCAGATAAAAAGGTCGTTAAGCACTCCTGGCCATTGTTTTGGAAAGATTTAAAAGAAAAAATGGGAATCAGATGTAAATCAATGAAAACAAGCAGAAGAGTAGCTTTTCGATTGAAGTACTTAACTAACGAAGTACCAACACTATCAGTTCTCAAGCGAAGAAGATCAGATATTTAATCTGAAAGCAATTGCATTCGTTGTAACCAAGAAGAGGAAGAAACACTCGACCATATGACTGAATGCAAAAGTTACATATTGCATTGACTTAACATCGAGAGAGCAGCTTTTTCAATTGCACAAGAGAGTGTCCCACAAGAAATATTATCGGAAGTTGATAGCTTTAAGTTAAGAAGGTCCTTATTTGGAACAATTAGAACCGGGGTTCAAGAGCTAAGGAAAAGCATAATCTGGGGTCTTTTTCCACAAAAGGTTTTAGCAAATCTTAGAATGCTTCTGATCACAAGAAAAGCAACGTTGGATTTTGTAGAATGCTACAAAGCTTTAGTAGAGAACGGTTTCCATGATCTAGTTTGGCAAACCTGTTGCGTTACTGTAGCAAAATGGGAGTCTCAACTGGGCATCACAAGAGATCAAAAAAGAAGGAAGTTGGATCCACACATTGGGAATGAAAGTAAAAGAGCTGTTCATTCATCCAAGAAAGCAGCTTTCAGCGCTCCAGGTCTGTCCACAATTGCATCAGTCATGAATACCAAAAAGGAGCGCCAAATTAGAAAAAAGAATCTGAAGTTGAAAGAAGAAATCTTCTGGAAGAAACGATAGAAAATTTTATAATTAATGGCATTAAGCCTTTTTGGATCAGTTTTTGACAGAGCTGACCACAATCCCTAGTTTTCTGTTGAAAACTAGTGCGACAGGTCATATCTGGGCGTCTAAAAAGGATAGCCAGATGATGCCGGGCTTGCAATTGGAAGGTTTATTATTTACAAATCTTAGATTAGTATGTAAACTTATTAATGTAGCACCGACAAGACTGTCAAAGTTTAAAAAAAAAATACATCTAAAAGAACTTCTAGAAAAAAATTTTATCTTACATATCATTTATTATTTATCTTAATTGGTGATTCACCAGTCAGCTGAAGAATGATCATAGTGTAACGTGATGCAAATTACTATGTAAATCACATATGTAGTAAATATGGCGTTCGTCCAAGGAAACCATTTTTTTATACTAAGCTAATCGTCCTTGTCGACTAATTGAAAATTGTAGAGCTCGTCTTTGCGGTCCTAACGGTAGTTAAACCATCCAAATCGGCCCAGTGGATGCCGAAAGGATATCTCGGCATCCACTGGGCCGATTTGGATGATTTAACTACCATTAGGACCACAAAGACGAGCTCTACAATTTTCAATTAGTCAACAAGGACGATTAGCTTAGTATAAAATTGTTTTCCTTAGATGAACTTTAGAAATTTTTCATATTCACTATATATGTGATTTACATAGTGATTTTCATCACGTTACACTATGACAATTCATCAGCTAATTGGCGAATCACCAATTAAAGGACCCAATTTCACTTGTGACTTATTCTACTTAGTAGGTATATTTCTAATTTGGAATAGTAAACACTGCTAATCTTTTGAAGAGAGTAATCCAAAATGTTACTTTGTTAAAACTTCAAGAAGACCAAAAGAACAGGAAATGTCATTTGTAACAAATTTAAAAAAGTATATAGTCAAAAAAACTTATTTTTGTTATTTCTTTTTGTTTTGCACAAGTAACTTTATCAACAGAGTAATAGTTAAACTCTACAAAACTTCTCATAAAAGGGCACTACCTTCTGCCAGTTATCTTGTAAAAGGATGCTTTTGGCTTGTATATTAAATATACAAAAAGTCCTTCTAGCAAAAAAAAAGGTTGATCTTTGTAAAAACCATCTTTTTGTGTTATTCTATTATACTTTTAATAGTATAGGCAATGCTCTAACAAAAACTTTTTGTCTTCTGTCTGTACAAACTCTAATATCTTTTATAGTAAGCTTAGAACTAGTTTATTTTTGAGTTAAGTTCTATCTAAATATAGCTACCCAAGGGCCCAAAATATATATAGATAGGTCAGGTATTAGTTTGCTTATTTTTTTTAGTTTTTTATACAAACCTTTTTATTTATAGTAATTTTTGTTTATTTTAAGATTTTTTGCAAATTTTTCTATTCTTGGTAATTTTATAATATATCTATGTATATTTTGGGTTCTGTTACCCTATTTAACTAATTTTAATTTATGCTATAATTGCATACCTACAATATATTCTTTATATTTCTCACATTTTTAAACAATAAACTTCCGTATAAGTGACTAGCTTAAGCTAAATGCAATTGTAATTTTAAGTTAATTCTTGTATAGTACTAGCTACTTTATTGTTTACCTTTTTAAGCCCAGTTTTACCAGTGTTTAGCTAAAACCTTTTCCAAAGTCCAAAATGTTTCAGCTTTAGAATTTTAGTATTGCACAATATCTGATACTTTTGAAATGCCAAAACTTCTAAAATGCCAAAATCTTTAAAATAGATAGAAGTTCTCTGAATTTGGGTAAACTTGAACTTACAATACTTTCTTAAACTAGCAAAACCAATTCTTCCAAACCTTTTAAACTATCTGAAACATCTAAAACTTAACAAATAAAAAAAAACTGTACTACAAAATTCTTCTTAAAAAGAATATAAAAAAAATAAAAAAATACTACAAAGGTCTTTTTTGAATAGAATAAAAAAAAATTTATTTAACTTATAAACTAATGAATATTTTATAAATTAAAAAAATAGCAAATTATGAAATTCAGAATAAAAAATAGATTAAATGTAATTTTATGCTCATTTATACTTGCTATTCCACATATTACAGATTCTTATAATTTTATTAGCTATTGGGTTCTGAAAGCAATTTCAAAAATTTTGCTTTAGCCTAAAAAGTTGATAAAGCCACATCTTTTTATAGTGTTCATCCAAATATTAAGGTTCTACCTATTTCAAAATCTATTTTTATTTATTATTTATATAATATTTAGTAATTATTAGTTAAAATTTTTACTAATTTTAGAGGTTTCAGAAGTTTCAGAAGTTTTAAAAGTTTCAGAAGTTTGCTCAGTTTTGTAAGTTTTAGAAGGACCCCAAATTATGCATAGATAGGTTAGATTTGTTATGAAATTACCAAAAATAAAAGATCTGCAAAAAAAGCAAAAAATTACTATAAATAAAAAATATTTGTATAAAAAACACAAAAATAAGCAAACTAATATCTGACCTATCTATGTATATTTTGGGGTCCTGTTTCAGATTTGGTGTTTTTGGTAAAACTTGATTTTAAAAGTTTTGGAAGTTTCATTTGGATGAAACCAAAAGTTTTAGCTAAAATACTGGTCTTTACTCTTTTTGTTACCAGATCTATTCTACTACTGTATTTTTCCAAAATAAGGGGCAAAAGTTATACAAAAAATTGAAAATAGTTCATTTTTGAGTAAAATGATTTTTGGCCAATTACAAAAAGTTTCCACATAGTAAAAGTCCAAATTTTACTATATAAATCGATTAAGTTCATTTAAGTAAACTTATTTAAAAGATCAAAAAACACATATTCTAAAATTTTTGTCATGCTTAGAGAACTTTTTATTTTTTAACTTTAATTTTTATGTATATTTTTTTAAAAAATTTAATTTTTTGCCAAAAATAAAATTCAAAAGTCAAATAATAAAATGTTTTCCAATCTTGACAAAAATTTCAGAGTATGTGTATTTTGTTCTTTCAAATAAGATTACTTAAATGCTTTAATCAATTTATATAGTTAAATTTGAACTTTACTATATAGCAATTATTATCAATCATGGGGTAGATTAAAAACATTTTGGCATTTTTTGCTCAAAAAAGGAGGTAGCTCAATGTTGTTAGCTAAAATTGT
The DNA here is from genome assembly GCA_003550325.1 of Gigaspora rosea. Classification (NCBI taxonomy): domain Eukaryota; kingdom Fungi; phylum Glomeromycota; class Glomeromycetes; order Diversisporales; family Gigasporaceae; genus Gigaspora; species Gigaspora rosea. Next base: position 684,279 of record QKWP01000040.1, read on the forward strand.
TTTTTGCTTGTAGAAATATTTTGATATTTGATATTTAGTCTGCTAAAATACCTAAATATTACTAAAATTTAATAATATTGAAATATCTAAATAATGTTAAACGTCTAAATTAAGAAATATATATAAAAAAATAACAATACCTCAGTTTAGAACTAATTATTTGAACCCACAGCAATCTTTCCCACAGCCTTTGAATAAATAAACTACTAACTTCTAGATTCCAAAACTAATTACTACATTTTGACTAATACATAAAAACACAGATATAAGAAAGATATCTAATATATGGCCATATAGCTAAAAAGAGAATTGGGTATTATCCTGTAGCACTGCTATTGCAGCAATAAAGCCTATCTTTTAATAAGTTCTACTACAGCTATATAGCCTAACTATCCACTAATAAGAGCTTGTACTGCATTATAGAGCCTATCTATTTATTATTAAAGTTCTTGTACTACCACTGCAACTGTGGAGTTTAACTATTCACTAATAAGATTCTTGTACTACTTCTGCAGCTGCAGAGTCTAACTATCTACTAATAAGTTCTTGCACTACTACTACAACTATAGAGCCTAACTATCCACTAATAAGATTTTGTATTGCCACTATAGCTATGGAGTCTAACTATTCACTAATATGGTCCTTACAACTGTGGAGCAGTGTTGGAAATTTTGGACTCAAACACTGTTCTCATGAGAACAGTATATTAGCTACAAGTGTTCTCAACTAATTGGTTAGTGTTCTCACTAAAAAAAAAA
>QKWP01000040.1:685053-695283 GCA_003550325.1 Gigaspora rosea
AAAAAAAAAAAAAAAAAAAAAAAAAAAAAAAAAAAAAAAATACCAATATAAGTAGTTGTTATTATTGTTGCTATTATAGCAAATTGAAATCCCTTTATCAAAATTAAATAAGAATTTTTATCAATTTTTGGTTTTGGCATAAAATTATATAGCTAATTAATATACTTATGAGAACAGTATTATTATTTTACTGTTCTCAAAAAATTTTTTAATAGTGAACAATAAAAAAATTTTACAGTTCACAAATTTAAAACAGTGTTCTCATGAGAACTCTGAGAACACTAATTTTCTACACTGCTGTGGAGTCTAACTATTTACTATTAAGGTTCTTGTACTGCTACTATAGTTACAGAGTCTAACTATCCACTAATAGAGACCTTAACTATCACTGCAGCTATAAAGCTCAACAACTAAAACAAATAACTATTATAGCTATGACTAATGCTACAAATAATTACCAGTAGGGTTCCGCAATTTGATTTGATTTTCAAATATTTGAATCAAATATTTGATCAAATTCAAATTCAAATTTGACTATATTTGATTTGATCAAATTCAAATATGACCAAATTTGATTTGATTTGACAAATATTTGATTTGATTTGAAAATTACTATTAAAAATTCAAATTCAAATCAAATTCAAATTCAAATATCTGAATCAAATCAAATTCAAATCAGGGTCAATTTGATTTGATCAAATTCAAATTGATCCAATATTTGATTTGATTTAAATTTGAGGAACCCTAATTACCAAGCCCTTAAATAGTGAGGTAGGTGAGTAATAAATAACTTACTCTATTTCAAACAAAAAATCTTATAAACTTTATTTTTAAAACAACAGACAGCCTTCTATTTATACTCAACATAATCTGCAATAAAGTCAGCTGATCATGCAATAATAACTGCTCCAATACTTGTTAACAAGCTTATTATTAAAGCTTATACCAATTTATTTACAGTAAAAATTATTTATTATTGACAACGATGCTAATGCTACATATATATATATATATAATAATTTGTTTATATTTAATTTAGATATTTAGTCATATAGTATTTTATTTAGTCAACTATTTAGACATTTAGTCACATAGTATTTATTTAGTTAACTATTTAGATATTTAGTCAAATTTAGATTTTTGAAATTTCAAAAAAAAATATTATGTTAAAATATATTTAGACACCTAATAGTTAACTAAATAAGTATTTTGACTAACAATATTAGAGTAGCTTATTTTTGAAGGGAGCTTATTTTGGAAAAATACTATATTCTTAAGACCCTCAACTAATTCTACTACTATAGAACTTTTGTTGTCAAGTAGTATTTATATATTAATGCTAGTTTTGTAATATGTTTATGTATATTAGAGTACTAATATTCATTAGGTAATATTTTGGGAGGTTTGGGTCAAGCCAAATCTTACCTCATATAAAAATTTTAGCTAATTAAATTAAACTAAATATATTACCTGGGTGGAAATAAGGCTCTATAGTAAAATGGATATTAGAGTAATATTAGGTAATAAATGTTAGCACCCTTATTAAAAACTTCTGTATATTGGTAAGATATAAGCTATATTGTATAATATTATTACTATAACTAAATTGTAGTACTAGTACTACTTTATCTTTTATCTGAATTGGTTGGTAATTAATGTTAGTACATTCTTGTATTACTATTTTTATCTTTTTTGTATATTACTATACTTTCAAGCTGATGTACTATTAAATGCTATTTTTATAGCTAATTATTTTCTGTATTTAGATGTTAGAGAGCTTCTACAAATTAGCTAATTTTTTACTATAAGCCCATTCTGCTCATCTACTCACTTACACCTGATATTTCAATCAGCCAATCAGATTTTATAATTCTAAACTTAGCTACCAAAATGGTCCTCTTAATAAGAGAATTTTAGCAAACCCAAAATTATTAAACTCTAATTACTGAATTCTGAGATTAGAAGAAATTTATATTACTATAAAAGTTTTATAATTTATTAAAGGATTAAAATCTATTTATAGTAATACAAATCTATTCTGATTTTAGGATTTAGTAATTAAATTTTAACAATATTGAGCTTGCTAGAATTCTCTTATTAAGAGGATTTTAGCAAGCCCAAATAATTAATTTTAATTACTGATCCTAAAATCAGAATAAATTTGTATTACAGTAAATAGTTTATAATTCTTTAATAAATTATAAAACTTTTATAGTAATACAAATCTACTCTAATTTTAGGATTCAGTAATTTGAGTTTAATGATTTTGGGTTTGCTAAAAACCCTTATTAAGAGAATGATTTTGGTACTTAATTTATTAAATTTGGTTTAGTAAATCAAAAAGTTATTAATTATTAAGTGGTAAATCATTTTTAAAAAGAACAAAAAATGATAAACCTTATAATAAACAATATATATATTTTTTATAGTGCAGGAATAGGGCTTGCTTACATATAAAAATATTTTTTTTATTAAGTAACTCTTTCTTGTTGCATAATTAAAAGTTGTAAAGCTAATTTTTTAATTCTAATGGTAGTAAAATTATCAAAATCAGTTTGATAACATAAGATACAAGTATGTTTCAATCATTTACTATAGAGATCTAAAAATTGAAGCACACTGCATTCCACTTACTATATAACAAATAAGGTAATAGTTATATGCCCACTGATTTTTACTATAAAATTTTACCTTTTAACTGTGGAATGCTAATTAAATATTATTAATAAATCTATAGTTTTTAATTAAAAATAATTTTGTAACTAATGAGAAAATAGATCTGGAGTATTTGGACTAACTGTATATGTATCGCAGATGTTTTGGTGAATCAGTTGAGATCAGGTAAGGAGTAGAAGATCAGAGAATTTAAATAGGCAATTCACATAGTTGGGTTGCAGGTAGGCAGCTAGTGTGGAACCTTTGGGCGAACTACTAAAATTAGATACCAAAAGAGTACATATGGCTAGTTGTACTCTTGTCCAAGTGTAATTCATAGTGTATAAACTGAATAAAATCATATGCCCTAGGCACTTTGAATCTGAAAAAAAAAATTTTTGTAACTGGCCAGAATTATAAAATTTTGGCTGGAATTATATCTGATATTTTAGCTAACCTACTTACCCATAAATCAGCTAATTTCTGGATGCTTCCTTACTTATAAAGACAATATTCTAACTAGACAACTAAATACATATAGTAATTTTTTTTAAATTTTATAAATATAAAATCTATATATCAGATATATAGCTATATTTGTAGCCAAGCTTTAAATCTGCAGATTCATTGAGATATTAATTAAAGTACTATTAAAATCTATTTTTTAAAAAAATATTTTTAGTAAATTTTTTATCTAAAAAGTTAGCTTCCATATATTTTTATGTAAAAATACTTATAAAAATAATATAAACAATAAAAAAAAATAGTTTAAAACATAATTATTTGAATTGTAAAAATTGTTTAGTTATATTATTAATAATTTAAAACATAATTATTTGAATTGTAAAAATTGTTTAGTTATATTATTAATAATTTAAAAACTTTATTAGAAGTACATTTTAATAAAAGTTCTGAGGTATTAATTTTTTGCACCGGAGAATATATATTATAATCATAATAATTATATATGCATATATACTTAAGAAGATCGGTTATTAAAGTTTAAATATAAATTAACTTTTTAATTTTTTGTTTATTTCATTTTCTTCAAAATTATCTAATAAAAAAATATCAATCAATATTATATTAAATGATAATTAACAAAAAAATTTAACTAACCATTGATATTTAATATTTTTCTTTTATGAGAAAGCATGCAATTTTTATTATCTATAAATTTAAATTAAATCATTTGTACGTTAAGTTCTTGTACTTTTTAAATAAATTATAAATAAATCAATATACCACTATTATTATTAGATAATACTTAAGCAATTTGTTATAACAAAGTTGGAAAATAAATAAATAATTGCAACTCCTTTAAAATTATTTCAGAATTAAATATTTGATAAATTAGTCTTACATGAAATTCTTGAAATACTAAGATCACGAAGTCCTGAATCTAGAATAATTACAATTTCAATTTTAAATTTATTTTAATAAAAAATGATAAAAAAATTGCTACTTTGAAACTCACCTGCTTCAACGATTTCATTAGACTTGCTATAGGCATCCTTAATTTCTGATGTGTTTATAAGTTTAGTAGTATACATAATATCTGGGTGTTTTTTAAGTGTAGTTAATGATGTTTTAATCTCTTGTGTATTGATAAGTTTGCCAGTAAATTTAGAATCTAAATTTCCTAATAATTTAATAGGTAATGATTTAATTAATTCATCAGCATTTAAAAATTTCTTTCGTATATTAAGTTTTTCTTTGTTATGTACAGAATATTCCCGAACCCTTAAAATTTGTTGCCATTCATAAATTTTTAGATGAATGTTTTCAGCGGTAGGCCGATTTTGTGGTTTCAGATCCATGCAGAGTTTGGCTAACTTAACATAGCAATCGGGAGTTTCGGATGCAAATTGTGGTCGTAGTCCTTTACAAATTTCTATTGCAAGTTCAGTATTAAACGAATATCCATCATAAGGTCTTTCTCCAGTTGACATCTCTGCCATAATAACTCCAAACCCATAAATATCAGACGCTTGTGTATAATCACCACCTAGCAATACTTCTGGGGCGATATAGGGCATAACTCCATAAATATTTCCTTTCGAAAAATGATTGTTTTTCTTTCTGGATAATCCTAAATCTGCAATGTAACATTTCTTATAGTTAATATATTGATGTAGCAAGATATTTCCACTGTGAAAATCGCCGTGGATATATTCAGCCTCGTGGATTCTAGCCAAATCTTTTGATATGTCCCAAAGTTGCCATAATTTTTCTTTCCATTTGAGTTTTGTAAACTCTGATTTTAAAAATTCACGTAGATTCCCTTTATTTGCATATTGAAACACCATCAGAAATTCCTTAGTTTCTGTATTTTGAGTTAATCCATATATTTCAAGAGAACTGCCTTTTAATCTACAATCCATGTGATTTTTAAACTTGAAAATAGGTTTTAATAAATATTTAATTAAGTTAAAATAAACGATTCGAGAAAAAAATAATTTCAACTTACTTCTTGTAAAAATTTTGAGGAATCCGTTTGGAAACCTGGTAAAGTCTTGAGCGCAACTTTGCAATATTAACGGTACATTATTTTCAATTGTTCGTATACCATCCAACCAGGTTGCTGAAAATACTATACTAAATGCACCTTCACCAATCTTTGTTAAATTAGTTAGTCTATCAAACGGAATCCATTCAATCATCTCATTATATTTAGCAGATTGAAGTTGAAATTCTCTAATACAATCATCAATATTCATATTCCCACTTGTCCATCCTTGACTTTTAGCATAAGGATCATACAATTGGCACCATGCTGGTGACGTATTATGTATTCCATCTATATGTCCCATATATGCAGATTTTTGATAATATTCAAAAGCTTTCACTATATCCTTTTCAACTCCTATTCCATTTTCATAACAATGTCCGATATTATATATTCCATCTACATGTTCCATATCTGCAGATTTTTGATAATATTCGAATGCCTTCTTTATGCTTTTTTTACCTCCTATTCCATTTTCATAAAAACGTCCAAGATTATAAGTTCCATCTATATGCCCCATATATGCAGATATTTGATAATATTCGAATGCTTTCTTTATGTCTTTTTCAGCACCTATTCCATTTTCATAACAACGTCCGACGTTATATATTCCATCTAGATGTTCCATATCTGCAGATTCTTGATAATATTCAAACGCTTTCTCTGCATCTTTTTCAATTCCTATTCCATTTTCATAACAACGTCCAAAATTATATATTCCATCAGCATGTTTCATGTTTGCAAATTTTTGACAATATTCGAATGCCTTTTTTATATTTTTTTCAACTCCAATTCCGTATTGATAACAACGTATAACATTATATATTCCATCCACATGTTCGATATCTGCAGATTTTTGATAATATTCGTATGCTTTCTTTATGTCTTTTTCAACTCCTATTCCATTTTCATAACAACGTCCAACATTATATATTCCATTTACATGGTCCATATCTAGATATTTGGTAATAATCAAACGCCTCCTCTGTATCTTTTTCTACTCCTATTCCGTATTGATAACAACGCACAACATTATATATTCCATCCACATGTTCCATAACTGCAGATTCTTGGTAATATTCAAACGCCTTCTCTACATCTTTTTCAATTCCTATTCCATTTTCATAACAACGTCCGACATTATATATTCCTTCTAGATGGTTCATATCTGCAGACTCTTGATAATATTCAAACGCCTTCTCTACATCTTTTTCAATTCCTATACCATTTTCATAACAACGTCCGACATTATAAATTCCATCTAGATATTCCATATCTGCAGATTTTTGATAATATTCAAACGCCTTCTCTACATTTTTTTCAATTCCTATTCCATTTTCAAAACAACGTCCGACATTATATATTCCATCTAGATGTTCCATATCTGCAGATTTTTGATAATATTCAAATGCCATCTTTGTGTTTTGTTCAACTCCTATTCCGTATTGATAACAACGTGCAACATTATATATTCCGTCTATATGTCTCATATCTGCAGATTTTTGATAATATTCGAATTCTTTATTTATGTCGTTTTCAACTCCTATTCCATTTTCATAACAACGTCCAATATTATACATTCCATCAGTATGCCCCATATCTGCAAATTTTTGAAAATATTCAAAAAAAAGGAACGGCTTCTCCATATCTTTTGCAACTCCTATGCTGTATTGATAACAGCGCATAACATTATATATTCCATTTATATGTCCCATATCTGCAGATTTTCGATAACATTTGAATGCCTTCTTTAGGTCTTTTTCAACTCCTATTCCATTTACATAACAGCATCCAAGATTATATATCCCGTCTACATGTCCCATATCTGCAGATTTTTGATAATATTCAAACGCAAACGCCTCCTCTATATTGCTTTCAACACCTATTCTGTATTGATAACAGCGCAAAACATTATATATTCCATTTACATGTCCCATATCTGCAGATTTTTGATAATATTTGAATGCCATTTTTATGTCTTTTTCAACTCCTATTTCATTTTCATAACAACGTCCAACATTATATATTCCATCAACATGTCTCCTTTCTGCAGATTTTTGATAATATTCGAATGCTTTCTTTAAGTCTTTTTCGACTCCTATTCCATTTTCATAACAACGACCAATATTATACATTCCATCAGCATGCCCCATATCTGCATATTTTTGGCAACATTCGAATACCTTCTTTAGATCCTTTTCAACTCCTATTCCATATTGATAACAACGCACAGCATTACGTATTCCATTTATATGTTCCATATCTGCTGATTTTTGATAATATTCGAATGCCTTCTTTATGTCTTTTTCGACTCCTATTCCATTTTCATAACAACGTCCGACATTATATATTCCATCTGCATGTCCTATATCTACAGATTTTCGAAAATATTCGAATGCTTTTTTTATGTCTTTTTCAACTCCTATTCCGTTTTCATAACAACATCCTAGGCCATATACTCCATCAACATGACCCATACCTGCAGATTTTTGATAATATTCGAATGCTTTCTTTATGTCTTTTTCAACTCCTATTCCATTTTCATAACAACGTCCAACATTATATATTCCATAAGCTTGCCCTATCTTTGCAGATTGTTGATAACATTCAAATGCTTTCTTTATATTTTTTTCAACGCCTATTCCATTTTCATAACAACGTGCTTCCAAAACATCATTGTTTAGTTTTAACTTCTTACAAATATAATTGCATTTATGTTTTGCCAAAAAACATTTTTGTATTCCACTCTTTCCTAAGTTTGTAATTCCAAATCTTAATAAATCAACACAGTGTATAACTGGATCTGTTAACAAGAACTCATTATGGAGATCAGCACCTTGTAAGTCATAAACTACCAAATATCTTTCAGTATATTTATACGTGAAGTGAGCAAATGCCTCAAGAATAGAATGAAATTCTGTAATTAAACCACTATTCACATTAAATTTTTTAAATTCTGCATTACTGATGTATTTTTCTACAGAGTAGTAAGTATTTTCTGTCTTATCGTATAAGACTTTTACATCAATAAATGTAACTTTTTTATTAATACCAACCCGCTTTGTGGCTATATTGAATTTGGTTGAAAAAAATACGCAATATTAAATATTTCCACTGATTCTAAATAACTTTCTATTGTACCTATTTTAATGTCGTGATACTTTTTTATCACTAATTTATTAGCTTGTACAAGGCTTGTATCAAGTGCGAAATAAGCATATCGTTCGGCACCAACAGAGAATGGTTGCGGTGCCAGTTTATAAAATATGTCTTGTTCAATAAAGCTTGAATTAATAAAATAATATTCGTCTTTAACTTCAGCCAGAGTTCTAGGTGGGATACAATATAAAAGTTTTCCTGTTTTCTCTGGATGAGTAGTCCAATCAGGTTCGTGTGGATTGATTTGAAGTTTTTTTGTTGCAAAGAGTATATGCTTTCCGAGTTTCTTAAAGTTGTGGTTAGCGTAATAGATGAAAAGATGGCTGAAGAAGTAGCCTTACAAAACTTATCAACTAATACCTCAGGATTGTATCCCATAGTCATAAGATCAAATACAGGAAACTCTCCAATTATTTCACGAAATACATTAAGCATAACATCAGTAGAATCATTAATTTTTCCAAAGTAGTATAAAATTTTTTTTGATTTCAATTTTTTTAGCACACTTTCTGCAGTTAGACCATTCGGATCACCGTCTGGATAATTATCATCATAGCAACTATTAAAACGACGACCATGTGGTGGTGCATCGCCGATATGAATAAGAATACGAGTGGTATTGCTCCACGTCATCTCAGTTATTGCAGCATTAAGACCACCCAAGACATCTTCTGGATCATCGTTGTTTCCTATAGCCTTCACTTTATTGGTTATATACGTTTTAAATTTCTCGAGAGAGTTAGTAAAATCAAAAATTTGTAAGCGATTATTATGATTATAGTGATCACGATAGCCACAGAAACCAACCCAGAATTTGAAATTTGAATTATGGCTGTTTACGTAATTAGCCACTTTTAATATATGCTCTTTTACTGCTTCGATATAAGGAGACATAGAGCCTGTACAGTCCAGAACGAAGCAAAGATCAAAGTTCATTGAATCTTCAATATTAATGATTGCTTTTGACACATCATTTTCTCTGTTTTTTCGTAAATATGAAACTCTATCTATTAATGTTGATTTACTACTAATTTGGCCTACTTCATCTTCGTAACGCCTAATACGTTCTTCTAAGAGTTTCACTTTGTTTGCGCTATAATCGTTCCCTGTTTTTTGATTCATCTTATAAACATCGATGTTCTAAAAACAATTTAGTATAATTCTTTTTGTGTAAATTAGATGAGTCCGGTTTTATTATACGAATTTGTATTAGATGGTAAATAAATACAATACTTTTGGATCTACCTTAGAGTTGCAGGTGAAACTGGTGCACCGATGAAACTAATCTTCAATGGTGCGCCAGTTTTTTGGTGAAATCAATTAGTTTCACCAACAACTCTAATCTACTTGCATATAGGGATGGGTACGGTTACGGCTATAGCCGTTTGTGACCGGCTATAGCCGTAGCCGATTCTAGTCGGTCAGAGGGGCTTAGCTTACTGGCTAAATTGTAGCCGATGCCAGATTTAAAAACAGATCGACACGGATCAGTCCGATAAACGGAAGATCCCGTAAAGACTATGATCATAACATCACGTGAAATAATGCATACGTCATTTGTTTACTTGCACTAACAAAAATTGTCCTAAACTAATCTGCAATCTCAATTATCTCAAGAATGACTAAACCAATTTTGATGATCTAACTGCCATTAGAATCGGAAGATTGGCTCTACAACTTTAATTAAAGGATCAAAGAAACTTTACATAGTAAAATAATTGATCGACTATAGTCGGCTATTAGCCGGTATGACCGACCGCACTTAGTCGGCTATATGCCAATAGTCGGCTAATGTATCGAATAGCGTGTACAGGGTATCACATAAAATTACCCGGAAGATCATCTTCCAAATTCGTACAAATTGAACCATGAAGAAAACCGAACATCGGAAACTTGAAAATCGAACC
>QKWP01000041.1:10590-91614 GCA_003550325.1 Gigaspora rosea
TAAAAAAAAAAAAAAAAGAAAGAAAAAGAAAAAGAAAAAAAACAACCAAAGAAAGAAACCACATAATCAATAAACTAAACTTTATGAAATAACAATAATTTACAGAATTAATATGGGCAACATGATCAATGACCACTCCCGGATAATATCGTTATCGGGTAGAAAATGTAGATGACATTGAGTCAGCATCATTTAGCGGCCATTTGATTGACTCAGATCATACCGCTTCGCGGCATGATCTGAGTCAACAAATGGCCGTTAAATGACGCTGACTCAATATCATCTACATTCTACCTGATAACTATTAATTATTACACGGCTCCTAATCGTTACCCATGACATTTTTTATTGAAATTTTCATGGTTGATATTTTCACGGCTGATATTTTCACGGCGGACTTTCTTTTTCGTCGGGTTTTAGATTCTATTAGGGGGGGATATAATAAAAAGTTTTGCTTAAAAGAAAAAAAAGTTTATTTGCCGTGAAGAAAAGCCGTGAAAATAACAGTTATAAAGTCAAGGGTGTTAGGATCCGTGCAATAATCAGTTATTACACGTATTTGTCGTCGACATCATTAAACATCCCGAATCAGTCTCAATAACATGCATCATTGTGGCTGCGCCACAATACTGCATAATATTTCGCCTGACCCGTGAAGTTTCATGATATCTATGATAAAACGTGTAATAACTATTACATATTTAACCAATCAGAATTCTTATAATGGATACATTTGCATGAACGCCATCGTTTTATATGATCAAGAAAATATAAAAAAAAATAAAGAATTTTTCTCACCTTAATTCGCTCTTGTCTCATTCATGTGACATAAGATGAGTATATGCAAGCTAGCCAATCGTATCGCATAAAGGGTATATTTGCATGACCGGCCATATCGCAAACATGTTTGAATCCTTTAAACAACTGAAATTAATAATCGACTCAAGTCGACTTAGCCAAGTCGAATTTTTAAGATCAACTTGGTTCACTAGCCACGTCAATGAGACATAAGACTTTGTATATCTCTATGAGAATGGAGTCAATTTGGAAAGAAAGTGTTCAATTATTATCGAAAATCACCTGGCATGAACCATATGAATGGAATGGTTATAATATCATTGTCAAAATGGAATAGTAATTGAAATGGATGGATGTACATTTATTGAATTAAAATGCATATAACTATTAATAAATGAATGTTTTAACATTTGATCAATTTCACCATTTCACCGTTTCACCATATACATTAATACAGATTATCTATAGATAATTATCTGCAATAAAGTAATTATCCGGATAAATTATCTGTTGACCAAAATCATAATCCGTTATCTATATTATCCGATAATCCGGATAAAAAATCTATAAGATCCGAACGCTATACAAAATGACTTAAAGGATAGTCCGCAACTCAATACCATTATTAGTTTCATGAAATGCCGTACTTACAGTTGTTAGGTGAAACCTAGAGGTTTCGCCATTGGCGAAAGGCGAAACCTATTTTCGACTTTCGTCAAAAAATTTTTAAAAGACGAAATGGTGAAACTGGTGAAAGGTGGCGAAACTGCGAAGGTGACGAAACTGGCGAAAGGTGCGTTACTGGTAAAAGGTGGCGAAATTGGCGAAAGGTGACAAAACTAACAATAGGTAACGAAACTAATAAAGTGGCTAAAAGCAGTGAAACTACCGTAAAGTGCCACGTGGTAGATCCCCCTAGGAGAGCTACATTGTAAGCTTAAATTTAATTTATATCCGAGTTAGAGATGGGCAAATTAATTTATCTGGTAAGTTAATGACGGGTTCAGTAACTTACGATAAAAATTTATAAATTACGGTAATTTTACAACCCTGGTGATCGCATACTTCGCATGTTTCTACTTAATTCGCATAATTTGCAGCATAATTCTAAAAAATTTGTCGCATAATTCGCATAAATCGAATTGTAAAGCAGGCAGAATTTGGGGTCTGTCGCAGCAGAAAATTAGGATCCCTGGCTCGAACTCGTTGATGTTGTCATGTGAACCAAGTTGAATGCGCCGCACCATAGCGTGGGCTCGAACTCGCTGTTACAAAATTGATGTTGTATGTAACGAGTTGAATGGCCGCACCATGAGCGTGGGCTTGGACTCGCTATTAGAAAAAAAAAAAAAGATGCGCCACACCTTAGCGTTGGTGACCCTCAATTAGGGTGTCCAGAATTATGCGATGCGATTGGGTAAATTATGCGATTTTACTAAGGTCAATTATGCGATGGATGCGAATTATACTTTTCATAATTAGATTTTGACAATTATGCCAACTTTCGGAATATTTCGAACTTTTTTGCGGAAGTTTTCGGAATTCACACTTCATCAAAACACCAATCAAATCTCACTCACGTGCTTTATGCTTTTTTTTCTTAATTATGCGAAGCATATGCGATGCGAAAAAATGGTCAATTATGCGCATAATATCGTCCTGGACACCCTACACAGTATGTAATGGCAGAAGAGAAAGTGATTTAGTGGAGCACTACCCCCATTATGTATCTTCATAATCTCTAATAAAGAGAGTGTTTAATATGAAATCCGAGCGAGAATAATAGTAAATTACCTTGCTCATCTCTAATCCAGGACAATCATATCAAAGTTCAATGAATAGTACCCCTATACTTTGGAAAATACTTGGTACAGTCATCCTCAACGCTGTTTGTTATTACACAAAAAAGATGTGATAATAAAATTTTAATAGTACTGTGATTATATCAAGGTTTTAATAAATAATTTCTAAAAATAGTGTTTATGAAGAGGGTCTTATTATATAAGAGATTATTGCGGGAAAAAACAACTGTACTATATAAAAATTGGCATTATTTTTTCAATAACATAAACTATAATACGTGATTTAAGTTTTTATGAGCATATCAAATTTCAATGAATTTTTTCAGTAATGTGAGTCTGTTTAAGCTTTTTTTATTTAAAACCATTTATAATTACTTGAAAGCAACTTTACAGCTCTTATATATCAAATAATAAATTTGTTTGATTTTATACAGTAGTATGATACCAATTATATATAATAAATTAATTTATTATACTTTTTTAATTAATTTTATAATTAATTTTACAATCTGCTTTTCTATTTAAATATCTAGATATAGTGTAAAATATTAAAATTATATTCTTGACTAACATAATTTACCTCTCTTATTTACGTATTTTAGGTACAATATTGGTATTTTAAATCTAATATATTAAAATATTACATGTCACATTTAGTTTACCTGTATAAATAATTTTAAATACCCTTCCAGACTAGTTTAAATAATGAAAATTACATGGATGCATAATTTAAAAATTACTACCTTATGTTTCATGTTTAGTTATCCTGTATAAATAATTTAAATATTATTCTGGTTCAGTCTGAATAACAAAAATTACATGGTTGTGTAATTTAAAACTATAATATCAATATACATTTGTTATACTGTTGGAACACTGTTGGGATTGCTTATAAAATTGGACTTATAAATGGTTCACCGGACCTATAAGTCCAGTAGTCCGATTTATAAGTTTAGTATTGCAGACTTTTGGTCCAGAGCATTGGATCTAACCTATACTAACCCATCCTTTCATAGGCTAAATGAACCAAGCTAAGTGTATTTGAGCTCATTTTGGGTTTAAATGAACCCAAGCTAGGTTTATTTGAGCCTATTTTAGATTCAAACAAACCAACTATTTAAATATTTAAATACTTTATAGTAAACAGATAATGTATAGTAATTTGTAAAAATAAATTTCTTGAGCAATGCAATAGGTTACATACTAGTACAACTTAAAATATTATAAATATCTAGTATATTAGTTAATACTTTATAGTAATCTGTACTTAAAACCACATGCAAATATTTTATTTTCCAACATGGCTTAGGTACATTCCTTTATATGAACTACACACAGACACCTGTAAAATTTGTGATGCAATTTAAAAATAATATTTTTGATAATTTGCTGCTTATTATTAATAATGTACTATATATACAAATTTATTATAATAATCTATTTATATGTTGATAAAGATAAATTTTACCCTTTTTATAAATATTATCACTTTCACTACTAATACTAACTAAAATCAACTAACAACTCTAACTCAATCCTAATAATGGTAAGGCTTTGAATGAGGTATAAATAGACTTGGTCTGAGTAACTAGGAACCATAAAGTCTTATGGCAGTAATTCTAGTTAAGTAACTTCTCTTTAGGGTATTTGGATAGTTATATTTGAATGCTCTTCTAATTAATAGCTTCTTCTCTTTGTTTTGGTAGGCATAGTCTAAATTCTTCAATTCCAATTGTGAACTTTGTTACAATGTCACAGGATTAAGTAGTTCAAGATCATGAGTAATTCCAGTTTCTGCTCTGATTAGGCTTGATTAAATTCTGATGGCAGCTAGAAGCAGTTGGAAATTGAAAATCAATAATCACAGGTTCAATTGTTTAACAAATGAGGTGGTAATTAAGTATTATTTGAATTGATATCAATTCTATAAAGGTAAAAATTTTAAATGTGGCTCTTGCATTTTCTTTCTCTCCTATGATGGCTAAAGACTTTTTGAAATAGTATCAAGAATGAGAAAAGAAAATAATAGTTATTTCAAAAGTGGTATTAATAATGAGAGCGAGACTATTCTATATTAATGCTTCTACTCATATTTAGATAGTTAATTCTGAACAAAACTAACAACAAGGGTTTTACAATATTAACAAGGATTTAGAAAATTATATTAGGACAAAGATTTCAAAGTAAGTATTAACTATTGGAGCTACTACTTCTACTACTATAGTTTCAAAGTATTAAATTCAATTAAGTTCTTTTTACTCAAACTGAGTTTTTTTATTTTTATACTTTTTACATCCTTATTAATAATACAGGTTGAGCTAATTGTTCAAATCTGACAGATCTAACAAATCTTATCAATCTACATAAAAGACACATCTAACAAATTGAACTGATCTGATATAAAAGACAGATCCAATAGATCAGACTAATTTGTCAGAAATAACTGAAATATATATGAATAAGGTAATATCTATTTTAAAGCTTTGGTTAAAACATATTTTTAGAAAAAACACAAGTAATAATATATATATTTATATGAATAATACTAATAATAATTAACTACTAGAATGGGAGCTCTTTACAATGTATAGTAAAATTTAAAAATTTATCTAGTAAAGGTTTTTTTAAAAAAAGTTGTGCTAAAAATTTAAATTGATTTTTCACATGCAACTAGTTTATAATTGCATTTGTTTGGACTATTAAAGTATAAAATATTATTTGTTTGAACTATTAAAATATAAAATATTATTTGTTTGAACCATTAAAGTATAAAATATTCAGCATTTAATGATTCTTGACATCTGCTGAGATAATAATTTGATTCAATTTTATTGTCAATACTATTGTGACAGAATTGGCACATTAGATATTACTGTTCTTCTTAAATTCTAATGCTTAGCTATCTATTAAAACTTGCTTTAAACCAATAATAATAATATGATTTAAAAAATAAAACATATAAACTTCTATATATTATTTTACAATAGAATACTACAATTATTTTATTTAAGGGTAGAGTGTAATATAGATCATTTTTAATAGTAATCACATTGCAAATCATGCAGATCATATGATATCATATGATTTATATTGAGTCTAACCAATAAGACTTCATTATTTCTGTAGATCTTCTCGTAACATTAACAACTTCTTGCAAATTTTATAGTATTGAAAAATTGAAAAAATATATTGAAATATTTTTGCTTATATTTAACCCTCTTCAATCTTTCTTTGTCGGTATACAACAGATCATTTCTGAAAAAGTTTATGATCGGACATTATACATTTAAATTATTGGCTGCAAACCTTATCCGTGATCAGCCATATTTCCTTTTAGATTAAAGGAAAAATTTTGTATAAAAATTTTATAATTCTAGTACGCGCTATATGAATTGTGCACATGGATTATCTAATCATTCTGTGCATGCCTCCAAAATTTTTTATCATACTCGGGTTGTATTTATAATTTTTTATTTATCATGTGTATAAATGTTTGAGGTATGAGTTTTATGTATAAAAATTTGGTCTTTGTTATACTAATTCAGATGCTAATTTCTAATTTTTTTGCCCTTTAATTAAATTAAATTAAATTATTATACATTTTTATTTTTTGTTTTTTTATTATATTTTTTTTCAATTATCATATTTGTTTTTTTAGATCACTTAAAATAGATACTTATATTAAAGAATAAATAAGAGCCTACTTCATAGTAAATTTGTTAAATAAGTAACATATTTACTTATGCGATTTTATTTTTTGATATTAAAAATTTTTTGCGTTTGATTGAACTTTTGGAAAGCCTTTATTAGACAAAATGCTAGGGCGACCCTGAAACTCAGTTTGATGATCACGTTATCTGCAGCTTTGCAGTTTCTTAAAATTGATCTGCATAAATTAATAATGTTATTCTTTAATTTTTCCTATTAGGTTATTATCAATTACTTTATTAGAATTAATGATTTACCATGTTTGCAAATATATCATAAACTTTCATTGTCATGTATTCTTTATTTTTTTTCTATTTAAAAATTTTACATTCATTGAATTGCATTAAGTTTTATAGTGCATGTTGCTTATTTTTGATAATAAATTATGCTATTGCCACATTAATTGTATTTGGGCATGGATAGTAATTTTTAGTTACTAAAATTAATTTTGTTTCATAATTTTTATTTTGGTAGTATGGGTATTGTCATGATAATTTATAATTTTCTATTACTATTTTATTATTTTGAGATTTGTTCTTGTTTTAAATTGTACTTTAAAATTTAGCCCTATTTTAAAAATAGTATTGGAATGCATTTGACATTCTATCTACCAAATGTATTACATGTGGCTCTCATTAATATCCTCTCTTGATAGTTATATTATAGAGTATTCATATTAAAGTTTATATATATGTAAGAAATTATTTAGATAGATAATGTTTTATAAAATATTATCTTATTGTATAGGAAGATATTAACGAGAGTGAGGGACCTGTACTATGAATTCTATTACTATAATGCTTATATTATTATAATATACTGTTATATATTATACAATGCATCGAAATAATATAAATACCTATACCATAAAACGCAAACTATAAACATTTAAATACTCTTTTAATTTGATTCATTAATACTTTGGTGTTCTTTCAATTTTATTTAATAAATTCTTTTAATACAATACTTTAATTCAACTATTATGCCTTCGCATGCTTCTTTTATTGCTTTTATAGTTACAAAAGAGAATTTCAATTCTCTAACATAGGGTCTCGCTAAATATCAAACAGAGGAAAATGATTTTAAGATCATTTATTGAAAATATTTTTATCCTTTTAATCAACCTCATACTAAGTTTTCAGTTGGGGATATTGTAATGTTTGTAGGTAAATTTATTGTAGAAAATCTTGAACAGTATATTACTGTTTCAAATGTCTAAGTTATTGCAACTGGTGACCCTGAACAAGTGTTTGAAGCAGATGAAATTCCACTTAGTACCCCCACTGCTTATTCTCTGTTCAAGTAACCTGCAATCCAAAAGAATTAGAAGATTCTACATACTTTGACGCTGCAAATTACCAATATAACTCATCTACGAAAACAAGAAATGCTTATATGAAATTAAGGATATTTTACTCTACAAATGCGCCGTGATTCTCCTATCTACGTGCTAATAATAGCATTAGGACAAGTAGAACATTTATCGTGTCTGGTTTTATTAAGTGTGTAACCTCAGATTTTACTATGTTTGTGGTTACAGACATCGATTTTATGTCTACTAATATCAATACAGTCCAAAATATGCAAGGAAGCACTTCCTCTAGTGTTTTGAATAATCGCTCAGTTATTGACTTTATTGCTGAAGATGTTAATTCCACTACCTCTCAACCATTAAAAAGATCTCGAAAAATAATATCAAAATTATCTAAACAGGCCACTACTCTTCCTTCCATTATGCAAAACCAATTCTACTTTCACTCCTATTAATATTAATCCTGTGCCAATTCAAAACCAAAAAGGTAAAAATAAATTATCTGATTTAGCTTTGAATTGTCTTGAACCAGTTCTTGTGGATAGTACTCAAGATAGAAGAACCTGTGTTGAAGATGCTCCAGAAGATAAAGATGAAAATTTGGAATCCTTGCTTTAACAAGAAGCTGAAGCAGTATATCATCAGCGAATTATATATATGTAATCTTACATAAGATATTACGGGCCGTAATATTACAAAAATCTTATGATTGATACGGCATATTAAGCAATATATTACGCGATATTATGGTAATATTACAGTTATTATTTCGAAATATTTCGAAATATATTGCAAATAAAAATGCAAATTATCCCCTACAAGGGTCGCGTACTCATGCAAATCAATAAACTAATGTGCGCAGGAGGTAATATTTTGATATTTTCGCATTGTTTCGCAATAGTTTGCAAATTTTAGCAAATTTTCAAAATTTTTTAAAAAATAAATAAAAGATATACATATTAACATAATCATGCTTTTTTACAGGTTTTCGCAATATTTTGCACGGTTTTGCAATTTAATATAAAATTTTTATTTTTTTATTTATTATTATATATTATATTTTACATTTATTAAATATACATTTTTAATTAATATTACATACTTTATTATATATTACATATTATTTTTACATTATTACAAATATTTTAAACTACTTTCGCACTCTGTCACATCTAATTCTATTACTATATACAAAAAACTGTTCCTATCTTCACTTCTTTGTTTTCTATCGTTTTTGAAAGTGTCGGAAGTCGTCGTTGGAATGCACAAGGTTTCGAAAAGTTGTTGTTTTTCTCGCAAAGTGCCAAAATAAAATATTTAATAAAAAAAATTTAAAAATAACCAAAAAAACAAAAACAAAAAACACGAAACAAAAAAAAATAAAGCAAAACCTTGCAAGAACTTGCAAAAACTTGCAAAAATTAGCAAAAACTTGCGAAACTTGTGCCATTTCTCTAAAGAGCGTTCTTGAAAATTTAAAAATTGTTGAAGGTGTGTTCTTGAAAGAGTCGGAAGTCGTCATTGGAATGTGCAAGGTTTCGAAAAGTTTTGTTTCTCCAAAGTGCCGAAATAAAATAAATAATAAAAAAATTTTAAAAATAAACCAAAAAAACAAAAACAAAAAAAAACACGAAACGAAAAAATAAATGACACGAAACTTTGCAAGAACTTGCAAAAACTTGCGAAAACTTGTGAAAACTTGCGAAAACTTGCACCCTTTTCTCTAAAAAAGCGTTCTTGAAAATTTAGAAATTGCTGGTATGTGTTTTTGAAAGTGTCGAAAGTCGTAGTTGGTATGCGCAAGGTTTCGAAAAGTTTTAGTTTTTCTCGCAAAGTGCCAAAATAAAAATAAATAAAATAATTAAAAAATAAACTAAAAAAACAAAAACAAAAAACATGAAACAAAAAATAAATAAAGCGAAACCTTGCAAGAACTTGCAAAAACTTGCAAAAACTTGCAAAAACTTGCATCTATTTCCCTAAAAAAGTGTTTTTGAAAGTTTAGAAATTGCTGAAGTATGTTCTTGAAAGTGTTAGAAGTTGTAGTTGGCATGCGCAAGGTTTCGAAAAGTTGGTTGTTTTTTTTGTAAAGTGTCGAAATAAAAATAAAATAAAAAAATTAAAAAATAAATAAATAAAAAAAATGAAAAAAAACCAAAAAAAAACAAAAAACAAACGAAAACAAAAATGAAAAACAAAAAAGTGAAAAAAATCAAAATAGAAGATTTAATTATAAACAAATGATCTAATCTGATCTTGTAGTACAGAATTTGAATATCATCAAACTATTTCAAACTATTTCGAAAAATCAGTCTAATGCACGATTCAGGTTACAGATCTACTGATCCAGCTTGGTTTTCTAGTTCTAAAATATTTTGAAGGGTTCGCAATATTTCTTAATATATTTCGAAATATTTCGAAATTACTTTTGTAATATTTCGAAAATTTGATATTTTGAAATATTTCGCAATATATTACATAATATTTTGCTTATATTACAGTTCGTAAGATCTTATGTAAGATTATGCTAATATAAATTTGCTGATGATAAAAACCAAAAACTGTAAGATCTTCAAAGAAAAGTAAAAAATAACATGTTCTATAAAATAATATGCCTATTTTCTTTATAGTAAAAAGGCCACTATTATATATAAGCTTGCATATAATTTAACTATTAGTAATAGTATTTAAATTCCAATACTGAAGGGGGTGGTAACATAGAGAAGCTGTCTGGTTGTCATCCCCAAGCGGCAGGTTTAGAGTTCAAATCCTACTGAAGATGAATTGAAAATAGGGCTGTATTACGGTAATATTTGTTCATTGATCAGTCGGGTATATTACCTGTAACCTTGGTACCACCACCTTGAATTGGAGCTTTAGCGCAGTTGTATAAGTTACACAGACAAATTCAAGGGACTAGAACAATTAAAACCCATTTGGCAAGCCCCGAGTAGAGAGATGGCTAAACTTTTGATGGTACCAGGAAAAGGATCTTAGCGGTACTGACCAGGAAATCTGAATAGGCAAGAGCCCGTACAGCAAAGAGGGCCACCAACCTGGCCGCTGGAGTTGCACCAGAACCTCAAAAACTCTGATACAACTCAGATATTTCTAAAAAAGGAAATTTTGCATAGAAATTCATTAAAAGTTGCATTTTTATATAGTAAATTTTCAAATTTTGCTCTATTTTATACATTTATTTGGCTAAAATACTGCTAAAATTATACAAACTCAAATTTGAGTTGTATTAAAGTTCTTTGGGTTCTGTCGCACCAGAGGAAAAAGTCATGTGTTATAGAAGCATAAACCAAGAAAAGGGAGACCTTAGGCACCTAAAGCCTGGCAGACTGATCCTTCCGGGACAACTGGATTGGTAGTCTGGAATGACTGGGGAAAAGGATCCAAAGAGTGCTAACTGGTTACTGGGTTTAGTGAACTTCGCAAGGGCAGACGGAACTTATCGGCCAATAAGAAGCAGAAACATGGAGGTGTGTGCGTGTCAAGGCCTAATAAAAAATATCAGGAAGGTAATTTTATCTATATTGGTCCTAACTCTAAACCTGACCCTAATGCTAAACATGAATTTTAACTAAAATTTCATAAAATCACGTGGGTACATGGCTTAGCCATCCCCCATATGGAAGTCTTTAGATGTTAAGAGGATTTGGGATCACCAATACGGGTATATGCTAGTATAAGTGTATGCAGTGGTGATCAGATCCTCTCCAGCCTCATAATGCATTTAACTATATTCAGCACTAGAAGCATTTGCAAAACATGCCCAGATACCTCGCCACTATAGTGGGAAGTACAGCCGTTCGCACATTTCCAAATTCAGAATGTTAAATTCTGGGTCCTCAAGTTGCAAGAAACTGGCTGGTTGCAGCAGCATGCAAGCTTGAGATACTTATCTAATATTTTAGAGGCAGCTGCATGGCTTGTGATATGAACCCCGAGAAGTATGCTAGTAAGGGATTTTCTGGGTAACCAGATTTCAGGTACACCAACTTGGAAGTATAAAGCGCCTACCTGGCAATATACACCAAATTGGAAGTAATGAATTAGGAAATGTAGGTAAAGTGGTGAACATGGGATGTTGATTGTTGGTTGAAAAGGAACGTACAAATCAGGTCAACTATATAAATGGAAATATAGAAGGCTCTGGTAGGGTTTAGCTGTGGATAAAAGGTGTATAGCCTGAAGTTCTAGTCTCAATACTTGTATATATGTATGTATAAAAGGCACTACCATATGTCAATTTGCTTAAGTATTAATAAAGTTTGGGGCAGAAGCTATACCCCTAATATTAAAAAAAAAAAATAATAAAAAATTTCAATACCCACTTTATACAGTACTCATGTATGTTAAATATTTTAAAATTTTATTTTACAAAAAATGTGGAGCTTTATTTATCGTTATTTATCTTATCAAATTCTATTAGTTTTTTATCTTCAGTTACTCTGCTATTTTATTAATCATATATAAGGATATCTTGTATATATCATTTATAAACTAAACAAATTACATTTAATTATTCATTATAATTTCACCTGTGTTATCTAACTTATTATTAATTAATTATCTTACTAGCATTATCTTAAATTTATCAACTTAAATTTATTATGATCAATACATTTAAGTTATTAACCTACATCTGATCCTATTAATGTTAATTGTCTCTCATCACGTGTACAAACTAGTTTGTCAATTGATCAGTATAAAGTGATTATTAGTAAATAAATTTTTAATTGTTTATTAAAAATATATATAAATAAAAATACATAGTTTGCATTGTCACAAATAATGCTATTAAAATGTTATTAATAAATTATTTAAATAATATCCTTTTTAAAGAAATCAAAATAATTATCAAAATTTTAATTGTCCCTGCATAATATGATTGTTGCATTTGATAATTATTAATTTGTTATCTTTAGAAAATATCAATTTGATGCTTTTCTAAAAGTTATAAAAGTGCATTAAAGAATGTCTTTCTTTGTTGTCAATAAATTATATTTTATTTTAACATATCAATTAAAATAACTTATTATTATCTTAGTAAATCGTATACAATGTCTTTTTCAATAACCCAAATATCTATAGTCAATTTAGATCAAGATAATCCTTACCATGATTTACTTAATGATGATCTTTTGGATTAGCAGTCTCGAATAAATGTTAATGCTAACTATCCACGATTGCACCAACATTTTTATCAGAAAATCAGCATCAATCAACATCCAACTTAACTTCTTTTCCTTTATGGCAACCTTCACATTCTTTAATTTCTCTTAATCAACGATTTCAAACAGAAATTTTATATATGTTTCTATGTGTTCCTTGTTCATATTGCTCAATTCTTATGTTTCCTGTTCAAGCCAAATGGGTCTCTCACGATATCAGTATAAATTATGATCTTTGTCGAGCTTTCCCGCATTTGTCACTTACTGAACATCCAAATAAAGAAAATTACATTGCTGTATGTTCTTCATGTATATCTATTGCTAAACGTCATAGTGCTCCAACATTTGCTCTAATTCTGGATACTCTAGCAAATGTCCTAATGTATTATCGCCGATGGCTGTCACCTATTCATTTAAGTTGCTCTCTTGGATGTACTTAAAATGCAAATTATTTTACACACTATTGTTATCTTACTGGTGCGTTTGGTTTTTCAAAAAATATTCGTGCCTTACAAATTTACTCTGGAATGTTAGGTGCAATTTTAGACTCTGCACCTACTGATAATTGGTTTCATCCATCTTTGCTACATGCAGCTAATTGGTTGAAAGCCAATAATCAATTTTTCAAACAATTTGATCATATGTTTTCGTCGATTGTTTTTACATATCCCCCAAAAGTTTTTCCCACAGCACAGGTGATTGATGATAAAAATATATTAACCAATAATACGTCACTGAGATGCTCTCCAGGCATAGTAATACCGCCATATAATTTTGACCCTGAAATTTATGATGAGGATTTTTATTATATAATTGTTATTGTATTCTCTTGGCTCTGAAAAAGAAAGGCAATAAGGTTTTTTTTTTTTTTTACAAAAATAATACACTAACTTTCTGATTTACGTATAATAATTTTGAGAACGCTAAAGCAATAGTAAAGATACTTTTCTAACTACCTAATCTTAGAAATATTCGAACTGATCCTAAAGAATTNCGCATGATCATTAACACAATTTTTATTGGTATTCTCTTGGCTTTGAAAAAGAAAGGCAATAACAAGGTTTTTTTTTTTTTTTTACAAAAATAATATATAACTTTCTGATTTACGTATAATAATTTTGAGTATGCTAAAGCATTACATTATTTTCTTATTTTTTTTTACTTGAAGAATAAAAGTATTTGCAGGGGTCCTCTAATTTTCATACTTGGAAGCTTTTGCGAAATTATATATATAATATTTATAATAAATGGCATAAATAAGAGGAAGAAATAAATCCACTTTATGCTTACCGGTATGTAAAAAAATTTAATCTTCAATATATTTGACCAAGAAACCTTAATGCATCAGCGGCCAATTACATCAACAGTCGGCAAAAACTTGCAATCTTGCTCATGCTTACAAGTAAAAGAGATATTGATATTCCAAGGGATCCAATTAGATTAACAGACCTTCTTACATTTAAAAACGAATTTTTAACTGATAAATTGCATAATCACTGATATAACCGGATATAAATTCCATTATAATGTACAAAAAGTAAGGTAAAGCTAAAAATTTGAAATTCATAAATTTATCAATATTATAAGGCAATATTAATAGTACACGAACTAATATTAATAGTTTTTACCAGTGTAATATCCAATAAATTAATGTCTAAATGAAAATATTCATAAAAAAAATAAATACCCAATTTTGCAAAATAACAAACTCCAAGCATTAAAAAAATGACCAAACAATATAGCTCACACTTCGCGACGAGAAAATATTATTTTCCAAGGAATCTTGTATATATATTCTCTGGAAACTGATTGATTACGTTCAAAATTATCTTCTGAATAAGAACTTGATTTACCTTCTAAAATCTTATCTAATTCTTCTTTGCTGATTCCTGAATAACTCTAGGATAACTTTTCCCATAAAAATACCAAAAAATAGACCAAATAAAGCCAACAATTGCAAATACCAAAAAAATGCTTTCCCAGACAAATTGACTCGAACCCAACATATTTGAAATTGGCAAGGCAATTGCCATACCAATAAAAACAGAAACAACTATTGCCGAAGTAGATTTTGATCGTTCTTTAGGCGGAACCAACTTGTGATTAAAAATGAAATACACGGAAAAATTACACCTTCACCAATTCCTAAGTAAATTCTACGCAGTCTAAGACAGTATATGCTTATTCTGGTAGAAAAGAGTAAGTAAAGAGTGTCCAAGTTGCGGCACCTGGAAATATATAATTCAGAAATAACCAAACATAAATATTTTTATTCTTAAACAGTATGTCTCTCATAATATAATTTACCTATGCCTAATATTCTTCTACCACCGAATTTATCTGCAAGCACACCTGTAACTTGAGTCGTAAGATAGTCAGTATAAAATGATGATAATACATGTCCTTGTGTAATATGATTCCAATTAAATTCCTTAGCCATATAAATTATGGCAATTGACATATTTGAGCGATCTTTTATGAAGAAATAAGTAATAATTAATGAATGAGTTTGACAAGATTTTTAAAGTCAAAGATCTAACATTGGAATATACCAACAAAGCTGATTGCAACAGCAAAAGCACAAAGAATGATAGTATAATTCGCTTTGGGTATAACCAGACCATCGGCTACTAAAATTTCAAATAAATTAGAAAATAAAATAAACTATATAATTCTTTAGAAATAGTAACCTACGTGGGTATTAATTTCAGAATGGAACACACGTATTCAAATATAAGGGCTACGATCCGTTAAAAAAGTCATCTAGATACAATTTGGAAATGTTTTAATTAATTCGAATTTAATTCATATTTTTACAGATATACAAAATTTTCGGATAAGCTATTTTAAATATACGAGCAAGATATTATAATTTTATATTAAAAAAAAAATTATTTATTGTCCGCTAATAATAAGTATATATTATTATTTGAAAATGGCAGCGTTTTGTGAGCTATAGCTCTAAGTAAACATTAATCATTATTAAAATTAGAATTTAAAATTTATAATAACTTTTAGTTTTCAGAATTACATTGATGATAATTCTATAACGAAAGCAATTTTTTCTACTAATTTTATATACAAAATTCTTAATACATTTACTAATATGAGACCAGTTACAAATTCCTTATTTTCAAGTTTTCTTACGTAGTGATGGGAAAATGCGCATTTTATAATAACATGCCCATGAATGCTCATTATTGCGCACGTTATATAAAATGCGCATGATATCGCATGATATAATTTTTAGAATTTATATTTTCCCTTCGGAAAATATCGGATACGTGCTCAAATTTTTACTCCTATCTTGCTCTTCTTTTATGTTCATACATTTTCTTTTCGGAATTTTTCGAGACTTTTGCATCCATATTCCTTATTCCGCCCGACAATACGCTCCCTGGCCAAAATTATATATAATTTAATTTTCCTATATAAAATTTAGATGGGATAAAATGCGCATGAATGCGCATTAATGCGCACGATTAAGGAATCATGCGCACGCATGAAACCCATCTCTATTCTTATGGCTTGTGGTAAGTAAATATTAAGCCTTGTGACTTATTAATTGTAATTGCCAAACAAAGCATAGAGGAACTGCGTACAAGAACAAGGTTACGTTTCAAAGTATATGTAATAGGCTAATTCATTATTACGTTTGAGATAGAAAGTGTTAAACTTGCGCAGTTATCCTTCAAAGCAGAGTTACTGTGGGTAGTGAAGACAGCGTCAGCATTAAATATGAGCAGTGTTAGCACATGACAATGCCATAACTTAGTGAAGTCATGTGATCTCGCTAATTGAACTCAGTATTATGGAATACTTAAAGAAGAGTTACCCAGTGATGACCAGTGTTTAAAATTCAAATTTGGTTTTATGTTCTCAGAAAGAACATTTTTAATTTCTTAATGTCTTTGTAAAATTTTAAGGTTCTTTATATAGGAAAATTAATTTTTTTAAATATTAAAAGAATTTATTGAATGTTCTCAAATAGAGAACATATTTTAATAATTTATGTTTCCAAAAATTGTATAATGTTATCTGAGAACACTGAAAACATTGAATTTTAAACACTGGTAATGATCACGAATTGTGTCACCCTCGATATAATCACCTGAGAATTTGATTGGATCCTTGATTCTATATATAAAAGACCTTCTAGCTACATCAAAAAGTCGACCCTAACTCTAACCCAAACCACGAGGTAAAAATATTTTTTGTTAGTGGTTTTATAGACACTTTTTGCCTCTGATGATTCCAAAAATGACAACCCAAAAATGACAACTTCAAGAATGACAACTTCTGACTGCTTATAGCATTTGATTGTTTGATTACGTAGTGTCAATTGGTTACACAAGATTCAGAAATTTTAGGAAATCTGATGATATGGGGTCACATGGATTTAGCATTCTCCAATTTTATAAATGTTACCTGATATTTGCTTACTTTTTTTGGCCAATTAAAATTATATATAATTATATTAATTAAGGGTAATACAATTCAAAATTATCACTGAGTTTACTTTTCTTAAAACTACCTGACATGTCAACAGAGGCATGTATAGGATTTTTTACTAATAAAACTTGCTGCAGAAGTTTTGGAATCTAAAATGATTTAATGTTTAAGTACTACAGTTAAACTTCTCTAAACACACCATTGGGTCTTTAACAAATGCTTTTATAGAGGTCAAGTATATACAGTCAGATCTCTCTAAGTGCTCCCTCTACAAGTGCACTCATTCCAAATACACAGGTCCAAATATTTACTTGACCTTAATAAATGCACTTTTTCTTATTACAGTTCTCTAAATGCACCCTCTCTAAGTGCACACCCTCTTTAAATGCATGCTTAAGTGCTGGCCCAAATATATACTTGACCTTTATAAATGCACTTTTTCTTATTATTCTCTAAATGCACATTATGAAAGTGTAGTTACAAGGGTGTGCACTTAGAGAGATCTGACTGTATTCTCTAAATGCACATTGTTAAAGTTTAGTCCCAAGGGTGTGCATTTAGAAAGATTAATTGTATCACTATTACTATTGCTATTACAGTACTTTGATTACTTACAAAAATGGTTTAATCATTGGGGCCCTCAATTCTAGTAAGACTGTTATTGCAATTTGAACTAGAAAACCAAAAAAAGGTAATAATTAATATAACCAGAAATAGGTTCTGAAAAATTTGCCAGCTTTGTTTTCTGTAATTAATTTACTTAATTATATTTCTGATAAGTTACATCTTTTATTATAAATATCAAATGTGTTAATAGAATGTCTATTTAAAGATTTATTTCAAAAAAAAGATTTTGAGTGAAATCTTAAGTAAAAGATTGAAAAATCATAAGTGTTCATTTTGAACTTTATCATAATTCTGCTTGAAATAATTGGAGTTGTACTTCACTCATAGAACCTAAAAAAAAAATTGTTACAACACTTTCCTGCAAGTGAATTTGTATTCAGAATTTGTGGAATTAAGATTGAAAATTTGTAATATAAATTTTACCAGTTATATGAACTTTTAAGAAAGCCAACCCATACCAAAAAAGAAATTTTAAAATTTGAAGAAAATGCGAAAAATTGGGTTAAAACTTTTTGCCAACCTACTGTAGGACAATTAAATACTGAATAGCAATTCTGAGGCTTTATAGAAAGGAGAATATAATGCCTTATATGCACATGTTTGCATGCATATACTCTATTTTATGCATTAATTAAAAAAGAAGAGATTAATGATTGGATTATTCTCAACAAATAGTATCAAAAAAAATTATAACCAGATATGTATACATATATTTGTTTTTGTATTTATTAGTTAAATATCATATAACTTATTTTATTATCTTAGGTTAAATTATTTTTTGGAGAAACTATAATAGGAGGAGATAAAAAACAAAAACCTATTGTTTATGATATTTTAGAGTTTAAAAATTAGCAATTTTTTTATTTAATTAATAACTCCAATTGAAATAACATATAAAAATGTCAAGAAAAATATAATTTAAAATTTTATTTATTTAAAATCGTAAAATCATTTATTTAAATTGGAGTAAAGCAAAATATATTTATAGCATAATTTAGTAGCAGAAGTTGGTTTACTATTTGTTAATAGAAGGTTGTTATTTGATTGAACAAAGCAGGATGAAGAGAAAATGCCTAGAAATTATATATTGTATATAAACTATAATAACTACTGGATAATAATTTATGAAAGCACAATGATCATCTGGACCAACTTTCCATGACAACTGAACTGTAGAAATCTATAGATAATATGCAACCTCTTACTACAAAACTTCTTTTAGAGTATTCGGGAACAAGTGTTCTACTCGAGGCAACTGAAAAAGAGCTGAAAAAGAAGTCTTGGGATAGGTCTCCCTGGAGTAAAACACAAAAACTATCAAATAGTAGTTGGTTACTGAGTAACCGGAAGTCTTTGTCATCAAGCTCAATTGTTTTTGAACTTTATGAAAGCTGCATATTTTTCTGTAGACTACAAAACTTACATGGTTTTAAACCCACGAAACAAGTTGGACCTCTTGGAACTTTTCTTGCCCTTTTGGTCTTTTTCGAAATTTCGACAAAGTGGGCATTCTGGCTTACCCCCACCAAAAGATCAACAATGTTTACCTCCTCCAATTTGGAAATGCAGCTACCATATTGGAATGAGATCACAAGTGGATTTCAGTCTTTCAGAATAAATAACAAACGATACATATTTGAGGAAACCTTGAACCAAAATTTCGTTCTAGAATGTTCTTATAGCTAGAGTTTCTTTTACACACCTATCTCTACAGTTTTTTTTAGGTTAGAGGCCATTTTTTCTAGTAATAGTTTTTTACCTACATATGATAATTTGAGTCTAGTTAGAGTAGAGACTACTTTTCTTAGTATCATGTAATTTTTAAAATAGTCCACTTGGTGCAAGGTTTTAATTGACCTGAGGCCTTGCTTTTCTTTTTTTTCTTTTTTTATCATTTGTTTTCTTGTTTTCTTTTTGTTTTCTCTTTTTAATTTCTACCCCTTTTCTTATTTTGCCCTTAGTAGTTTAGTTTTTTTCTCCCACCTCCAAGGATATTTCCTCCAGAAAATGCCCTTGTATGGTGGAGCGAGGCTGATGGACTAGTCGGTGTCTCCTGAGATGCCATGTAGCGATTCGCATTTGGTTTAGTTTAGCTAAATCAGATGATGCCAGTGCTGTATTATTCTTTGTCTAATGA
Organism: Gigaspora rosea; assembly: GCA_003550325.1. Taxonomy (NCBI): domain Eukaryota; kingdom Fungi; phylum Glomeromycota; class Glomeromycetes; order Diversisporales; family Gigasporaceae; genus Gigaspora; species Gigaspora rosea. Next base: position 30,610 of record QKWP01000041.1, read on the forward strand.
GTTTGTACTATTTTTTTAGTAGTATAATAAAATCAAAGAGGTTGTATTTGGCGAGTTTCACTAAGAGGAAAAAAATTCATAAAAGGGCTGAGTAAGATTTTCTTAACTGTAAATAGTAAATAAATTAGTACTATAAATAAATATAAAACATTCAAATTTAACTATATACTTACTTATTTATAAATTCTTCAGAATTAGTAATAAAATTAATTAATAAAGTTCTTGTTAAAAAAGTCCATTGTTTTCCTTATACTCCTTTTGTATCCAACTAAAGTTATTTTATATTGACCAACCATCATTATCCTCAAATAAAATATAACCCTGTATTGAAGTATTTATATCTTCACAAAATATAATTTCATCATATTTGAATATGCATTTTAACTTTTTCTTATCTTCAGTACCTTCTAAAACACATTGATATTTCTGTTGACTTGGTATATATTTAAAATTTTGCTTATTTTTAAATAAAGACAAAAAAACATTTTCTGGAAATGCATAAATCATAATATGCTTTTTTCTAATTGAGTGTCTATTAAACCCAAAACTGTTCTTCAAGTGAATTATTACTTTATCTTGATAAAATGATAAAGTGTCATCAGAAGGTTTACAATACAAATAATGATATAAAATAAGTTTGTTATTTTATGTTTATTTGTTTGTAGATCTGCAATTTTTTTTTGTATTATAAGTTTTAGAATATAACAAACAAGGAAAAATGAAGGATGAAGTCATTAGGGGCATCCATAAATAACGTTATGTACCCCTCATAGTAGTGCTTGACCCCCCTCTACTATATAAAAAAATTTTTTAAAATCCATATATTTATATATAAACTTTTACTAAAACTTGAATATATTGTGACACAGTGGCCCGATTTGGATGTTTTAGGTACCATTCGATTCGTCTCAGTGAGACGAATCCAACGATACCAAAATTATTTTATTTGGATTGCTGGATCAATAGTTATTCACAAAAAACTATTGATTTTATAGTCATTTTATAAGATAACATAATAACCAATAGTATTTGACCAATAACTTTTGATCCAGTGCTCCAAGTGAAGTAAAATTGGTACCATTCGACTTCTCTCACCGAGACGAATCGAATAGTACCAAAATCATTAAATTTGGACCACTGATTCAATTTTTAGACAATTTTTCTAAAAAAATTACGTTAATTTTTTTGACCCCACTACTTAAGAGGAAAAACATTATATTTTGTCAGACTCCTCCTCTCCTCTTGTATAACGTTATTTCTGGATGCCCCCTTATAGACATTAGAATAGTTTCACATAAAAATTTATTGTTTGTCTATAACTTCTGACTAGAATTCAATATGTGATATATTTTTTATATACATATCTGATATATAAACAAACATAGCAATGATTGACAATCAATCATTTTATAAGTAATATAAACAAAGTGACCCATATGTATATGCAAGCTCAACCAATCATATTGAATAAAGAGTAGATATGCATAAATGGCCATTATTTTATAAAATTAGGATAGTAGTGTCATGGCTATTCTTAGTATCCTATGTATTTGTAGGATTTACTAATAAACTTCATTTATTTGGCAATACAATAACTAACATATCATACAGGTACTACTACCAAATATGTTCTAATGATGGGTATTGAAACTATTTCATAATTGGTGAAATTGTTTAATCAATGGTTTTGTTAATGATACATTGACAATTGATGAAACTACTGACAATTGATAAAGCTATTGTTGATGATGAAACTATTGATGATCGATAATGAAACTATGGACAAAACTATTGATGAAACTATAATAATTATAAAACAAAAAGATCAATTTATAAAAGTTTATTTATTTACTTTTTAAGATTTTGACATAGTTTTTAAAGTGCTAAGTAAATTTTCTGAATCATTGTTTTTATTCTCTATATTATTTAAATTTTCACTAATATTTTTGTTTACATTATTCACACTATTTAAACTATCAATATTTTTATTATTTCTATAATTCTATCTAACCATTTTGTCAATGGTTTAATCTTGATGAAATTTTAACAATTGATGAAACTGTCAACAATTGATGAATTACTGATAAAATTCTTGGCAAAATTAATTTGGCTAATAAATTATAAAATGCAATTGACCCCTTTGACAAGCTTTATTATAATGACCTCTGGGTATTCTGAATTTTAAATATCTTTCAAAGTCACTGCTATTTCATCATAATAAAAATTCACAGTTCATACAAAAACATAGGAATCATTTATTTGGCCACGAAATGTTTCTATTAAATTGTCAGACCATTATAAAAGTTAACTCCATCAAAAGTTAACAAACTCATAAAAAAATCAATTTTAGCTTTCTCTAGAATTTAAAGCAAAAAAATTTTTTATTTGTAGTTACACTCAACAGACTTATCGGATAGATCTAGGTAATTGATGCAAATCATTGGGTAATATCGGATAACTGTGTAAAAAATAATAGAACTGGGCAATGAATCAAAAAATTATTTACATGATTCAAAAAAAACTTGCATTATAAACCTTTCCTTACATTTATTGTACGGGTCTTATGTAACAACCCGTGCTTTTTTCACTCATTTATTGACACATGTTTAAAAAATAACTAAATCGGAACACTTTCATATTTGATAAAAATATGTAAGTGTACCGATTTAATTATTTATTTTTATTATTATTAAAGTTGGTCCACATTTTATAAAAATATTGGGACATTCACGTCATTAGGTCTTTTTAAATTTTTATTGGATGATGTCTGCATTATTTTGTTTACGCTTTTTTAAAATTGTCTTGGATATCTTCGCTTTTATTCTTTAAAATTCTTTATTTATTGGTTTTTTTTTTAGGGCGGATTGCACGTTATAAGTTTTTGCTTTCTTTAAATTCTAATTATACCGAGTCATATGTTATTTTGTTTTACTTTCTTTACATAATTTTACCAAACGAGATTATTTTATTAAATTTTCACTTTTTTTTAAAAATTTCTATGTGTAATTATGTTTTTGCTTTTAGATTAGATTTAGTCTTTTTTTTAAAAAAAAAATTTCTTGTGATTTTTTTACTTTATTAGGTTTAGCCTGAACTTTGATTTATAGCGGTTTGCAGAAAGGTGTGACCCTGCAGATCATGATGTCATGTGAAATCATGTGAAATCGACCGATTCTGATCGATTTTTCGATTCTTGGAGAATTTTAAAGATTTTTATATACAGGCATTGATGATCGGTATTTTATATAATTTATCAAAACAAAACAAATTACATAATATAAAGTGAAAATTTAATAAATTACATGATAACATATATAGTAAAAATTTAATATTCGCTTTATGTTTTCCTTTATTATCATACATGTATAATCGTTATATTATATCTCTGTATTTATATTTTAATTCAATAAATATCATGATGCCTCCTGCGTATAGTGATGACTTGAAATGGCGTATAGTTTTTTTATATTATGATAATTATTCAATATTGCAAATTACGAATCATCTTTATATTAGTAAAGGCGAACAATTTTTAATTCAAAAGAACCTAATAATTTAGTGGCATATTCGGTTAGTTCATCCAAAGTAACGGATGCAAATGATGCTAATTGGATAACTTTGATTCAACACACCATTCTTTGAAGATTGTTAGAAAATATTCGCAACTTAAAAAATTGAAGTCGCGAAATAGACACTGACAAGCCTAATGAAAATCTCGCTTACAAACTCAATAAAGAGATAATGGAAAAAGTCTCTGGGTTTGGTAAAGAAAGTGTTACGATTATATAAAAAATGGGGAATCCATGGAAACAAATACCTGGACAACATAATTTTTAATCAAAGTGACAAGTATATTACTGTATTAGTTATGTAATCACTGATCAAATAATTATAAAATTTTTTACGGATTTTTAATGATTCTTAAATTTAGATTCCCTATTTAGAATCTCAAAGATTCTCCGCATCATCATCATGAAAATCATGGGGTCACACCTTTCTGCAAACCGCCATAATTGTTTGATATTTTGCACGAAAGAATTTATAATTTAAATCATAGATAGATTTTTTTTTTATCTGCGCTGTTATATAATGCGTGTGTTTAGTATTTCATGACAGTAATATTAAAACTGGCTTTTTATTGAGGTGAAGGTGACGCACGGGTTGTTACGTCAGACCCATACAGTAATATAGTTTTTATATGGGATTATATAAATAACTAAATTTGCGTGGATTAACCCGTGTCACATGGCCTTCGGCCATATGACCCAGGTTAACCCGTGCAAATTTAGTTATTTTCTACAACCCATACAATAACTATAACTTATCACACCCAAATGAAATAGATTACTTTTGAAGTTTATGATTTTTCATGTGTTTCGTCATTCATTACGGGTTCGTCATTCATCATAATTTTAGTCATTCATCATTTCATCAACTCGAAGTTTTTTGACGAAATGGCTTCATCATTCATCAAAAATGAATGTATCGACATTCGTCACCCATATTTAATATGTTCACACAGATATCAATTTGCACTTAGAAGCTCACAAAAGATATTACGGGTCATCAAACTAGGCACCTCCCCTTTAGGATCCCCCGCTGCCTTATATATTAATTACTAATTTACATTTGCGTCACTGATTTGTTAGACTTTTAATTAATTTCATGCAAACTTGATCAACCATTTCCAGGCACCACGAAATCCCGGGGTAATGAATTCAACCGTGACAGTATGAAAGTTGATATTTTATTAAATATAAATAAATAATATTGATATTTTTTTTTATGTTCTATTAGTTTTAACCTATGCAATTGGTTTACATTATTGTGATTATTATTAGGTTTGATCTTTTATAATTGACTAGTATCACAAGTTTATTTAGTATATTTGCTAATTTTAGTGGGGACTTTAAAAAAGACCTAATTTTACAAATTGGTGCATATGTTTTATAATCTAAACACTACTAAAGTGAATATTGCGAACTATAAACTCAATATAATACTTGTGTCAGTAACTTCAATAATCAGAAAGTTCGATGGATTCAATAGGTCTGCTTACTAAATATAAAATATAAAATTAATTTGAGCAAAAACATGTATAAAAATTTTATTTAAATAGCTACCTTTAATCGTATTCAATATTTTTTGTGTATTAATCATTTTACTAGTATACATAAAATCTGGATGTTTTGGTAAATTGATTGGTAATGTTTCAGCTATTTTATCAGCATTTAAGAATTGTTTTTTAATTTTATCATTATTTGAACTTTCCAAACTTTTAATCCATTCTTTAAGTTTAGCACTAATTTGAACAGCATGTGGTCGTTCTTTTGGATCAGAATTCATGCATTGCTTAGCCAATTTAATATAGCATTCTGGAGTTCCTGGTGCAAACTCTGGTCGTAATCCAGTGCAAATTTTTACAGCAAGTTCTTCATTAAATTGATAACCATCAAAGGGTCTTTGGCCAGTTGAGATCTCTGTCATGATGACTCCAAAGCCATAAATATCCGCTTTTTTTGTAAATTCCTGACTTGATAAAACCTCTGGAGCGACGTAAGGCATAACGCCATAAATACAACCCTCTGAATCACTTTCATTACATTTTTTAGATAATCCCATATCCGAGATGTAAGATTTCATATTTTCGTTGATTCCTTTATGTTGCAAAATATTACCGCTGTGAAAATCTGCATGAATATAGCCTGTAACATGAATTTGAACTAGATCCTCTGAAATATCAAGTAGTAGTTTTAATTTGGCCTGCCAATTAAGGTCACGAAAATTTGTTCTTAAAAACTTATAAAGATTTCTACTATTGGCATATTGAAATACCATCATATATTCATTCGTTTCTGTATTTTGAGTTAACCCATATATTTTGAGTTTACCACCAAATAACATACATTTCATATGGTTTTTGAACTTAACGAATTTATAAAAATGAATTAATACAACTATTTGTGTAATAACAACAACAAATTTAACTTACTTCATTCAAAGAAGAATCTGATAGGGTCTTGAGTGCAACGGCGCTAGATGATTCACGCGATCTTACATACCGGTAGCCTGTTTTCTCAATTTTTCGTATACCATCTGACCAAGTTGCAAGGTATACGCAGCCAAATCCACCTTCACCAATTTTATCAGTGATGCTTAATTTATCAAATGGAATCCATTCAATAACATTCTCATAATTAGTAGTTCTAAGTTGAAATTCCTTTATACAACAGTCAAAATCTTTATTTCCACATGTCCAATTTCGAATCATTATTTCAGGATCACACGTAATGCACCAAGATCCATGCGTGTTATTTTTATTGCAGTGCTTGCATATTCCCGAGTTGTAATTCCTTTTGTTATATAATACTATATTATTTATTTTACATATTTAGATAATCTTTAATTTCAATACAAATAATTTTATACTTACCGTCTAATTAGTTATTATTTTTAATAAATAATAAATAATTTATGACAAATTACTAATTTTAAATTAAATCAGATCAAATATGTTTACTTTTATACTCACCTAAATTAATGTGAATAAAAAAAACATTAAATCGTAAATAAACAAGAACTTGAATAGCTTATTTTAATTACTTAGTTTAATAGGGTGTTTCATAATTAATGATTTGGCATCCGAAATAAGCAATGTATTTATTGTGCGATACATAAACCTTATTTTTTTAACGTATTTACATAATAATTTACCGGTAAATAGGCATAAAAAAAAGCTAATAGGGGTTTCAAAGTTAACAAATGAGTGGCGCATTTTGAAATTAAATGAGCGTTTGAAAAAACTTAATTGTATTTCAAAAATTTTAAAATTGGAAAATGAAATGGTAGTGTCTGGAGACCCCATTTAACAAATAAACAGGCTTTCAACGACAAAAATCATCATTTCAAATTTATCGGAAAATGAAATAAAGTTGAATCTGTAACCAATTTCAATTAAAATTAGATTTCCGCATTTTAACTTTGAAACCCCCTAATTTTATTGATTGTGTCAAATTTTAAAATAGAAGCAGTGTCTTTTAAATCCTCACTTATTTTCAAAATATATTAATTGTGAAACCCACTAATACTTAAATGATCTTATACTCACTCCCTAAATTAATGCGAATAAAAAGAAATTAAATAGTAAATAAACATGAACTTGAATAGCTTATTTTAATTACTTAGTTTAATAAATGTTCTTTATACTCACAAACTAAATTAATGCGAATAAAAAGAAATTAAATAGTAAATAAACATGAACTTGAATAGCTTATTTTAATTACTTAGTTTAATACGTAAATGATCTTTATACTCACTTACTAAATTAATGCGAATAAAAAGAAATTAAATAGTAAATAAACATGAACTTGAATAGCTTATTTTAATTACTTAGTTTAATACGTAAATGATCTTTATACTCACTTACTAAATTAATGCGAATAAAAAGAAATTAAATAGTAAATAAACATGAACTTGAATAGCTTATTTTAATTACTTAGTTTAATACGTAAATGATCTTTATACTCACTTACTAAATTAATGCGAATAAAAAGAAATTAAATAGTAAATAAACATGAACTTGAATAGCTTATTTTAATTACTTAGTTTAATACGTAAATGATCTTTATACTCACTTACTAAATTAATGCGAATAAAAAGAAATTAAATAGTAAATAAACATGAACTTGAATAGCTTATTTTAATTACTTAGTTTAATACGTAAATGATCTTTATACTCACTTACTAAATTAATGCGAATAAAAAGAAATTAAATAGTAAATAAACATGAACTTGAATAGCTTATTTTAATTACTTAGTTTAATACGTAAATGATCTTTATACTCACTTACTAAATTAATGCGAATAAAAAGAAATTAAATAGTAAATAAACATGAACTTGAATAGCTTATTTTAATTACTTAGTTTAATACGTAAATGATCTTTATACTCACTTACTAAATTAATGCGAATAAAAAGAAATTAAATAGTAAATAAACATGAACTTGAATAGCTTATTTTAATTACTTAGTTTAATACGTAAATGATCTTTATACTCACTTACTAAATTAATGCGAATAAAAAGAAATTAAATAGTAAATAAACATGAACTTGAATAGCTTATTTTAATTACTTAGTTTAATACGTAAATGATCTTTATACTCACTTACTAAATTAATGCGAATAAAAAGAAATTAAATAGTAAATAAACATGAACTTGAATAGCTTATTTTAATTACTTAGTTTAATACGTAAATGATCTTTATACTCACTTACTAAATTAATGCGAATAAAAAGAAATTAAATAGTAAATAAACATGAACTTGAATAGCTTATTTTAATTACTTAGTTTAATACGTAAATGATCTTTATACTCACTTACTAAATTAATGCGAATAAAAAGAAATTAAATAGTAAATAAACATGAACTTGAATAGCTTATTTTAATTACTTAGTTTAATACGTAAATGATCTTTATACTCACTTACTAAATTAATGCGAATAAAAAGAAATTAAATAGTAAATAAACATGAACTTGAATAGCTTATTTTAATTACTTAGTTTAATACGTAAATGATCTTTATACTCACTTACTAAATTAATGCGAATAAAAAGAAATTAAATAGTAAATAAACATGAACTTGAATAGCTTATTTTAATTACTTAGTTTAATACGTAAATGATCTTTATACTCACAAACTAAATTAATGCGAATAAAAAGAAATTAAATAGTAAATAAAAATGAACTTGAATAGCTTATTTTAATTACTTAGTTTAATACGTAAATGATCTTTATACTCACGAACTAATTAATGCAAAAAAAAAGAAATTAAATAGTAAATAAACATGAACTTGAATAGCTTATTTTAATTACTTAGTTTAATACGTAAATGATCTTTATACTCACGCACTAAATTAATGCGAATAAAAAGAAATTAAATAGTAAATAAACATGAACTTGAATAGCTTATTTTAATTACTTAGCTTAATACGTAAATGATCTCTATACTCACAATCTATATTATTGCGAATAAAAAGAAATTAAATATTAAATAAATATGAACTTGAATAGCTTGTTTTAATTACTTAGTTTAATACGTAAATGATCTTTATACGTTGTGATGGGCTACGCCTCAAGTTTTTTTCAATTATTTGCTTATCCAGGAAATTCTCCCGATAGTTATATCGTATGATCGTATGATTTCTTCCGAAATCACGCCACGGTCATGAAAGGTTAGCATAGCCCCAGGTAAAGCCGCAGTGATTTCCGGCATGAGCACATGATAACTGCGCATGCCAGGGCCACAATCCAGTTTGTGCCCTTGGTATTTCGCTGCTCATGTTTGTTTATTTCCCCTTTAGTAAATAATAGATTCACACATGTTAGCTTAGCCCACGTAGATGAAACTAGTTTATGCCCTTGGCATTTAGCTGTCAATGTTTGTTTATACCCCTTTTGTAAACAATGTACTTAGCCTAGTTTTATTTCGCTTACGTCATAGTATAGACATACGATGGGTTAACGGTGAATTGAAGGTGGAATTATAGTGATAAGGCGAAGATGTTTTCCTCAACACTTATGCCTCGAGGCTTGGAAAAGCCGCCTCTACCCTCCGCCTCAAAGAAATGAGGTCATGGAAAGGAAATCGTACATTAAAGAAAGATTTAATAAAAAACAATGTATTTATTAAGAGGGTAAAAAGTATATAAGACCCTCCTTTTTGCGCTTCAATAAAGAAACTCTCAACTCACAATAGACAGAGTTTAAACTTGAATAACTCAGACGTACTTGAGTTTTAACCTTCGAAATAAGAGTAGAAGTGTTAAGAAGTTTTCCCTTGTTGTTAAACCTATTGTTATAGTAAACCCGCTTATTACACTTACCCTGTGACACGTTGTTACCTTTGTTAAAGTCGTGTCGTTTAGTTGTTACTACGTAACCTGCATTTCGAACCTAGTTTCGTTTATAACCCAGTTAGAGAAAGAAAGACCCAGTTAATCAGCATGGGGACTTTCTCAAATTTCGGAAAAGCTCAGGTTTATCATGTGGGAATCGGCCAATCAGCAGCAACCTCCCTAAGCACATGACACACTGTTGATTAGACAATCGTTGAACGTGGTGAATATTCTCGAATTCTAAGAATTTTGAAGAAACTTTTCGTATCTGGGTACTAGCTAATACGACAACACGTTATTTTAGTGTGCACATCACAATCACTAGCAAATCAATCAAGCCTACACTCCTAATCATCGTTTTTCTAGTTGTTAAATGATTTTTAATAATAAAAATTTTTATTAAATAGGCTATCGAAATACTTATACATACTATTAAGTAATATACGCATAATAAAATAATATAAACTTATTTGCAGGCCAGTCAACATTTTAAATATAGTTTTGTAGTTTTGGCTTAGTAGTAAGCGACATATTTATTTGACTAAAAAAATCCATCTTTAATTTTAGAAGTTTTTAATACAATAATCGAATTCCTATTTCTACTTAACATCTTGGTTTAGCAAAAAGGCCTAAATATAAAACGATAATAATAGTCAGTGAATTGGATGAACTAAACAAAAAAACCCCACGAAATCAGACATATTGAAGAAACAACAACAAAAGAAAAAATTGCAAATAACTGTTGTAACTTAAATAATTAAGCAAAGTGTTACCTGGACTAAAAAAAAAGAAACTTCGTGATAATAAGAATCGTAGAATAAATATAACATAGTAATTTTCTTTCTTTCATGTTGGCTATGGTTTGTTCGACACGTCTTAAACTTCAACTACTTTCGAATTTAAAAAAGAATCTAGAAAAAAGAACATTCTGGCAAGTTAGAACATCACTGAACTTCTACTAAGTATTGTTATTATCTGTATATAATATTTCTATTGATTACAGACCTCCTCATTACGGCATGATGCAACATGATGCAACTTGATTTCCTATAGAGACGTTTGCTACGAAGTTATTCAATTAGTGGAATAGTGCACCGATACTAGTTTTTTTCATAAGTTTGCTTATACGCGAAGTTCCGGTTTTACTAGTCTATGCAATATAAATACTCATGTAACATAGATCCCAGAATTCATCAGAATCGAATGTCTCCCATGCTCAGTTAATCACCTGATATATATATACACATTAATCGGTTAACCCTTTTGATTATCAGATATATCAAATAATCAATCTCCGATATTGATTGATTAATCACCTGCATCAATATCGGCTTGCCGATTAATTATATTTAACCCAATAACCTTATACCCCTAGATTAAATAGATAGATATAAAAGTGGGATTAAACCACTTCAAGACAACTATACATAGTAAGAAAAGAAATACTTACCTTCGTTTATCCAAGCTGCAGCAAGACCCACAAGACCTTCGAGACCCGGACCAAATCTTCCACGCCTCTTTCTGCCTGCCAAGTCGAGGATCTAAAGTCTTGTACACCTATAGGACATTTGTTTAGATAGTTAGTGGTGTTGATAGTTGTATTTAACATATAACCCGATAGCCTTGCCCTCACAATTGGTGGTGACTGTGAGATCAGACTACTCTAATTAATACCGGTAAACGTACTGCAAATTACCTTCAAAAATAATAAAAAGTATACCTGAGAAGTTCAATCACTTGAAAAATGTCAGACATTGATAATTTTGAGGAAGAACGACCTGTACCACCCTATGAACCACGGGCTGAAGAAGATGAAGAACCGCAGCAAGAACTCAATCGGACCCAAAATCTTCTACGCGACATAGCTCAAGCTTTCAGAGATATCGCTATGCATGATGTCCCACTGACCCCTAGGAAGAATAATTGGGTACATGTGAAGACACTTAAAGGAGAAGATGACGAAGACCCTGTTGAGTAAATCGAAGCCTTTGAATGAGCCGCTGACGCTAATAATTGGGGCCAGAGAAGGAAAATTTGTATAGCATCTGGCCACCTAGCCGGAATTGCAGCTAGCTGGTATAATGATACCAAGGAGGACCTATTATATTGGGATGATGATCGTAACCCCAATGACAGCTTTGTGCAGTCCTTTGTAAAATACTTTGCCACCCCAGAACGAAGACACCAATGGCAAATTGAGTTGAATACTCTGGTGCAAGGTGAAAGTGAAAAGGTCGACAAATACGCCCATAAATTTAAAAGACTGTTGAAAAAGGTTGACCCAGACCATAGACTCCCGGACACCTATGTAGTAAGGATGTTCTTTGGGGGGACTAAAAGGGAAGACCGCGGCCCTAATGTCTCTTGGTGATCCCGAAAATCTGGACGAAGCTATAACCGCAGCTAGAAGAATTGAAGCTGGGAATTATTATAAAAATAAGAAGAAAAATGAGCTCAACAAACCTTAGTAGAGGAGTTAATCCAACAAATGCAACAAATGGCGGCCAATTATGCTAAGCTAACGACCAGTCTCGCCACAGGAACTGAAGTTAGTACCTCATCACCATCACATAGAACATACACACCTCGACCATCGAACTGAAATGAATTGACTTGTTTCAAGTGTGGGAAGAGGGGTCATATCGCCCGATACTGCCTTTCCGAAAGGTGTCAAACCACTAGGACTCCGCCCACTAACGCCACCCTGGTAATAGTCAACCTCGAACAATCAATTTGTGTGAGTTGTATCACCCTGAGCTGGAGGAAGAGCTCTATGCCATCAAACGGAAGGAAAGATCTGAAAATGAGACAAATTGGGATGAAAGACTGCGGAAAAGAGCCGCTAATGAACCAGATAACCCACCCCAAGTAACCAATTCTACTCCTATGGAGGTGACACAACAACTACTCCAACCTGAAGCCACAGCCCGCCCAAGACATAAGAAAGGACCATCTGTGGTAGATCAGATTCCCCTATATAATATTACAAGGGATATGCTATCCAACATGCCAATGCAATCTATGGGCAGTTGCTACAAATCTCGAAACAAAGGCAGCATTTAGCTCAAGCTCTTAGACGACCTGCTATACCAGTGCCGGAGGAAGCTAACCTAGCTGAGCCTATACCTGGTACCAAGACTACAGCAGCAAAGTGCTATGTAAGGTTTAAAAATAACCCAATAATGGCCATAGTAGACTCCGGCGCAGCTGTTAGCATTATGTCCAAAAAGCTTCTAGATAAGCTAGTCCTTTATATTCAGGAGGCATCTACAGCAGTCGTAGTTACGGCTGATAGTACTCAAAACGTGCCTTAGGAAAATATCTGGTGTTAAATTAGCCGTTGGAAGTACCCTCATACCTACCAATTTTCAAATCATCGAATCCCCGGACGAAACTATGCTCCTAGGAATTGATTGGCTCCAGAAAATAAGAGCCCATATAAACTTTGATGAAAATAAGCTCATTTTTCATTACTTAGAGAAAAGTGTCGAAATTCCTATTATCCAAACCCGGGAAGGCCCATCGGACCTCCCAGAAGAACCTATAGTAAAGGACGAGGAAGATGTCTTCGATACATATGAAGAAGAGGACATAGAAGAGGTAGAGAGCTACCATACCAATAATATGGAGACTCCACGCCCGTCTCTGTATGATGAAGTATCCAGTCCTGCTATATATCTTACCGACCTTGAGGAGTTACCCACTTCCGATCATACCGATACTGATATGACCCCTAGAGATACGGTTGAACAATTAATATCGGAAGCAGATATGGACGGAGCACAAAAAGAAGTGGTAGCATGCCTCATAAAAGATTACAAGGATTTATTCCCAAGTCATCCCGATGAGTTAGGTTACGCTGCTGAGGTCCAACATGAAATTGATACTAGTGATACAAGACCTATAACACAAACTGCCTTTCGAATGGCATCGGATGCTCAAGCATTTCTAGAAAAAGAAATTGAAAAATTATTAAAGAAGGGGCTAATATGGGGCCATTGCAATAGAAAGGGCCCAAACTCCCCTAACAATCAAATTTGATTTCTTTCAAGTTGGATTAATCTTGAGGTGGGCTATACTTTTCAATTACAAATGAAAATTAGTTTGCATAATAAAAAATCAAGATATTTTAAAAAAAGTTTTTAGAAGACTTGTAAGTCACGAGATTACCCGATATGATCAACCAATCAAATCGCATAATTTTTGATTGACCCGGATCAGTCCGAAAAAATAAACATGATTTTCTCAAAATTATATATTTCCGAGTTTTGGCCCTTTCTACTGCAATGGCCCCATATATGAAATTAAAAGCCCGTGGACCCCTTGTGGTTATAGTCCTAAAGAAAAACAGAAAATTAAGTTTGTGCGTCGATTATTGTAAGCTAAACTCCGTAACCAAAAAGGATACTTATCCTTTACACCGGATCGACGATCTACTGGAAGTATTTGGGACGGCTCAGTGGTTCTTCAGCCTTGACCTAGCCAGTAGCTACTGGCAAATCAGAGTATGGCCTAGTGACCAAGAAAAAATGTCATTCATAACCAAGCAAGGAGTGTATGCCTTTAAGGTTATGCCTTTTGGCTTATATAATGCCCCAGCTACATTTCAGAGGACTATGAATCACGTGCTCCACGAGTATATTGGTCACCATGTTGTAGTCTATCTTGATGATATAATTATATACTCCCCTACATTCGAAAAGCACCTGGAGCATCTCCAAAAAGTCTTCATCAAAATTCGTACAGCAGGACTAAAACTGAATCTGGAGAAGTGTGACCTATTTTGTAAAGAAATAAAATTTTTAGGTCATGTGGTAAGTAAGAATGGTATATGGCCTGACCTTGATAAGGTCGTTAAGGTAAAGGAGATCCCTACCCCTACCAACTTAAGAACACTTCGAGGGTTCATCGGTCTCGCCTCTTATTACCGGTGATTTATCCCTCAGTTTGCAACCATAGCCAAACCTTACACCAGCTGTTAGAGAAAGGAGTAGAGTATGAGTGGAAACAAGCCCAAGAAAAGGCTTTTAAGGACTTAAAAAATTACCTGATATCAGCCCCCATATTGCGGTATCTCGATTTCGATTGAATATTTTACCTACATACTGATGCCTCGGGTATCGGCCTGGGCGCAGTATTAGCCCAAAAGGACGAGCATAAGAGGGAGTATGTTGTAGCTTATGCAAGCAAAAGTCTCATTTGACCAGAAAGAAACTACACCGCTACGGAATTAGAATGTTATGCTGTGGTGTGGGCCATAGAATATTTCCATCACTACTTAGGCTATAAATCCTTTGTAGTTGTCACTGACCATTCCGCCCTCAAATGGCTACAAAAATCAGCTCTCAAAGGTCACAGGGCCTGGTGGATATTGTGACTACAGCTCTATAATGTTACTATAGTACACCGTGCTGGAAGGGTACATCATAACGCAGATGCTCTATCAAGAATGATTAAAGACTCACCTGCAAAAATCGACCCTCACACCAAAATTATTGGTCCCTGAAACCCCAGGAAAGGGCCTATCAGCAAACCCGTGACTGAGTTAACTGAACCAGAAGTAGAGATTTTTGAGTGTCCTGGAAAAACTCTTGTGAATGGAATGAAAAAATAAACGGCTGGCCCACTAAGCAAATGGACTTTGCAGGTTGGAATATCGAAATAGAAGAAGGGTTGGCCGCTATAAATGAGTGGACGGGGTGGGAGAGTGAGGAAGAAATGTCAGATTCTGGATACTCCAGTTACGAAGAAATTACCAACAGTCAACTCCAAGCAGAAAGATATCGGGAAGAACTGCTACAGCAACTCACCCGAGACTTGTGGGCTGAAACAACCTGGGTAGGGCAAGTAGGGTACCATGTGATTGATATCTCCGATACTGATTCCACCTCCGCAGTGACATGGACGAAACGTATCTTATCAATATATCCGCATAAGGGGAAGAAGAAGAAGGGGGAGGGCGCATGCCTGAGTTTGAAAGTAGTGAAGATTTTCATATTATTGAAGGCCCCCTCGTATTTACCCAGCATACCCACCTAGTGAATGGGATATACATGCCCTAGCCATTACTGACGATGGATATACGTCAGAAGAAGATATGTCCACCTCTGATGAAGAGATGAGTTGGAACCGGTGTGACTTTCTGTAAAAAAAAAAAAAAAAAATATATATACAAAAAAAAAAAAAAATTTTATAAAGATATATGAAAAAAAAGAGAAATATACATACCTATATACATACCAAATAAAACAGACCCAATATTAGAGCTGGTTGATCAGGATGAAATAGGGCAAGTAAAGGGGCCCTATCTAACCAAACTTTGATTATTAGTAAATTAAAGTTAGACTATTACAGCACTTAAAAACTTAAGAGGGAAACAACTACCATATGACTCAACTTCCATACGCTGAAGGAAACCAGTGGTGCATCGAGATCTTTCCAAAGCAAGAATATTTTGAATACAGCGCCACACAGAAGTCATATCGGCAAGAAGCTGAACTAGAGAGAAAGCAACTGGGAAAATAACCTAAAGAAGAAGTCCTAAACTCGAAGTTAGTCAAGGGTGGTGAAGAAGAAAAACACCCAAGAAAAAGAAAGGAAAAAGATACCTCCAAGTTCGAAACCCGACACTAAACCCAATCCAGCCCAGGTCGTCGGTATCCTGGCAGAAGGAGAATACAAAGAGAGAAGAAGAATGGAGTCTTTACAATATCAAGCAATCAAGACCTACTTATAGCATCGCCAGTACCCCTCCCACTTTGATGAACCTCAGAGAAAGCACTTGGAGAAGCAAAGTCGATTCTTTCAATTAGAAAAAGGAGCCTTATACAGGAAAAATCGAAAGAAGAAATTAATCAAAGTTCTCCAGAAAGGAGAAGTAGATATTATCCTTGCTCTCGCCCATGACCACCCCTTGGGTGCACACTTCGGAAAGGATATCATGTTCAATAAACTGCGCGATTATTACTACTGGCCAAAAATGTACCAGGATATAAGGGAGTATGTCAAGACTTGTGAAAGTTGCCAAAAGCACGGAGCTCAGAGATCATGTGAACCTTTACACCCGATACCAGTAGAGGCTCCGTTCTACATGAACAGAATTGATATAGTAGGACCACTACCGGTTACCACACGTACCAACCGGTATATTGTGGTGGCCACCGATTATATGACTAAAGGCCTGAAGCCCTGCCATCCCGAAAGATAATGCCAAAGAAGTAGCCAAATTTATCTACGAGAAAATAATCTGCTGATATGGGTGTCCTCAAAGCATATTGTCTGATAGAGGTTCATATTTCTGTAACCGCCTTATCGACTAACTACTGGCTGAACTATCGGTAACCCACTACTACTCTACCCTGTACCACCTGCAGACTAACGGGTTGTTAGAGCAGTTCAACAAGACCCTATGTAGCTCTTTGGCTTGGTTAATAGAAAATGTGCAGAATTAGGACTTGCTTATAGCCCCCATCCTATTTGCATATCGGACTGCCAAGCAAGCTTCTACTCATGAAACACCTTTCTACCTCGTATATGAGAGAAAGGCCAAGCTACCCTTACACCCTAGTGATTCCTCAGACCTACTCTATGGGACAATAATTCAGTGGATATATGAAGTCGAACATGACCTACAATGAGCCCAGGAGGAGGCAGTGCAGCAGATACAGGCTGCCCAAAACAAACAGAAGGCACAATACAACCAACAAATCATTGCCACCCCTGCTACGCCATAGACGATAAAGTGCTCGTTTACAATGCATGAATAATGGGAACTCGAAGCCACAAATTTGAATCTAAATGGAAGGGACCGTACTATATACATGCTGTACTCACCAATGGTGCCTATAAGCTCTGTGAATTGGGCGGAAAAGTTGTTGCAACTCCTATAAATGGAAGGTTATTAAAGCCTATCATGAAAGAAAAGTTTAAAAGTAATGAGCATATGCTCACTACCAACCGTACCTTTTAGGGTTAACCTTCATAACCACAGTTAAAAAAAACCCCCCGATATATATATATATATTTTTCTACTTTAATTACTATGAATACTACCGCATCTATCCAAATTTATATCGATCTCGTACTATTAACCTCTCTGTGGACGATATCCCAACTTACCCTTATTCCCCCGAGCACACACTCGTCCAAAAAGCAACTTTTGCTTACGGGGGGATAGTAGACGCACTAGAAGGAGAAAATCGTATAGAAAGTCTAGTTCACGCTTTCTATTTAGGGGAGATGATAAATCGAAGCCCAAGGAGAGAAGTTCATAAACTCAAAAGGATCATCCCCTGATACTATACCGATGCTGCCATCAGGACTCACCATTTATTTGAACATCACGGGGTAGGGCAGCTGTATTGCACTAATTGGACAACCCTGTCCAAAATCCGTAATCTATCCCAAAGCGAATATGAAGAATTGCTCCTATAAAAAGAGCATAATAAAGTGTGTGACATTAGGTATAAAAGCGGATGGTCACGACTGATATGTGCGAGGTTGGGGCACATTATCGCATAGAGGGACTTATTGTTACAATAAAAAAAAAAAAAATATATATATATATATATAATATTTTTCTTTTGTTAGATACATACCGAGAAAGGCTAAACAAAATATAAAGGAAGAACTTGATAATTCAACTGTGCCCACAGTAACGAATATAAGAATAAGAAAAATCAGGACCTATCTGCAAAAGGCTAGTGGAATTATCGACACAGAGGCCACAAAAATGACATGGATGGAAATAAAGAAGGAAACGTCCACAATACCTGCTGGATAAGTCTCAAGAGAAGCTCCAGAGGAATGTCAAAGTGTATCCCAAGAAAAACCCAGGTAAAAGAGAGAAGAAAAGACTTGGGACGGAAATAAGGAAGGAAGCATCCGTATCTCATGCCAGATAAGTCTCTGAGAAGCTCTGGATGGATATCAAAGCATAACCCCATATATGTCGCAGGCTCATGTGAAGAGCCGAAAATAATTTGGAACAGTATCCATCCGTTTGGATACTGTTATTATAACGGAATTGGCGTCGAAAATGATGAACTGGGGAAGAGAAGAAATATACTTATGAAACAAAATCTGACATTAAACCCAATTCAGCCTAGGTAGTCAGTGTCCTAGCCTAAAGAGAAAGATTCCTTAAGACCTCGGTTAACCCTTTTTCTCGTGGAACTCAAAACTAAGGGTGGGAGATTGTGATGGGCTACGCTTCAAGTTTTTTTCAATTATTTGCTTATCCAGGAAATTCTCCCGATAGTTATATTGTATGATCGTATGATTTCTTCCGAAATCACGCAACGGTCATGAAAGGTTAGCATAGCCCCAGGTAATACCGCAGTGATTTCCGGCATGAGCACATTAAACTGCGCATGCCAGGGCCACAATCCAGTTTGTGCCCTTGGTATTTCGCTGCTCATGTTTGTTTATTTCTCCTTTAGTAAATGATAGATTCACACATGTTAGCTTAGCCCATGTAGATGAAACTAGTTTATGCCCTTGGCATTTAGCTGTTAATGTTTGTTTATACCCCTTTTGTAAACAATGTACTTAGCCTAGTTTTAGTTTCACTCACGCCATAGTATAGACATACGATGGGTTAACGGTAAATTGAAGGTAGAATTGTAGTGATAAGGCGAAGATGTTTTCCCCAACACTTACGCCTCGAGGCTTGGAAAAGCCGCCTCTACCCTCCGCCTCAAAGAAATGAGGTCATGGAAAGGAAATCGTACGTTAAAGAAAGATTTAATAGAGTTAGTATAGATAGTCTAAAAAACAATGTATTTATTAAGAGGGTAAAAAGTATATAAGACCCTCCTTTTTGTGCTTCAATAAAGAAACTCTCAACTCACAATTGACAGAGTTCAGATTTGAATAACTCAGACGTACTTGAGTTTTAACCTTTGAAATAAGAGTAGAAGTGTTAAGAAGTTTTCCCTTGTTGTTAAACCTATTGTTATAGTAAAACCGCTTATTACACTTACCCTGTTACACGTTGTTACCTTTGTTAAAGTCGTGTCATTTAGTTGTTACTACGTAACCCGCATTTCGAACCTAGTTTCGTTTATAACCCAGTTAGAGAAAGAAAGACCCAGTTAATCACCTGATATATATATACACATTAATCGATTAACCCCTTTTGATTATCAGATATATCAAATAATCAATCTCCGATATTGATTGATTAATCACCTGCATCAATATCGGCTTGCTGATTAATTATATTTAACCTGATAACCTTATACCCCAAGATTAAAGAGATAGATATAAAAGTGGGATTAAACCACTTCAAGACGACTATACATAGTAAGAAAAGAAATACTTACCTTCGTTTATCCAAGCTGCAGCAAGACCCACAAGACCTTCGAGACCCGGACCAAATCTTCCACGCCTCTTTCTGCCTGCCAAGTCGAGGATCTAAAGTCTTGCACGCCTATAGGACATTTGTTTAGATAGTTAGTGGTGTTGATAGTTGTATTTAACATATAACCTGATAGCCTTGCCCCTCACAACGTACAAACTAAATTAATGCGAATAAAAAGAAATTAAATAGTAAATAAACATGAACTTGAATAGCTTATTTTAATTACTTAGTTTAATACGTAAATGATCTTTATACTCACTAACTAAATTAATGCGAATAAAAAGAAATTAAATAGTAAATAAACATGAACTTGAATAGCTTATTTTAATTACTTAGTTTAATACGTAAATGATCTTTATACTCACAAACTAAATTAATGCGAATAAAAAGAAATTAAATAGTAAATAAACATGAACTTGAATAGCTTATTTTAATTACTTAGTTTAATACGTAAATGATCTTTATACTCACAAACTAAATTAATGCGAATAAAAAGAAATTAAATAGTAAATAAACATGAACTTGAATAGCTTATTTTAATTACTTAGTTTAATACGTAAATGATCTTTATACTCACAAACTAAATTAATGCGAATAAAAAGAAATTAAATAGTAAATAAACATGAACTTGAATAGCTTATTTTAATTACTTAGTTTAATACGTAAATGATCTTTATACTCACAAACTAAATTAATGCGAATAAAAAGAAATTAAATAGTAAATAAACATGAACTTGAATAGCTTATTTTAATTACTTAGTTTAATACGTAAATGATCTTTATACTCACAAACTAAATTAATGCGAATAAAAAGAAATTAAATAGTAAATAAACATGAACTTGAATAGCTTATTTTAATTACTTAGTTTAATACGTAAATGATCTTTATACTCACAAACTAAATTAATGCGAATAAAAAGAAATTAAATAGTAAATAAACATGAACTTGAATAGCTTATTTTAATTACTTAGTTTAATACGTAAATGATCTTTATACTCACAAACTAAATTAATGCGAATAAAAAGAAATTAAATAGTAAATAAACATGAACTTGAATAGCTTATTTTAATTACTTAGTTTAATACGTAAATGATCTTTATACTCACAAACTAAATTAATGCGAATAAGAAGAAATTAAATAGAAATAAACGTGAACTTGAATAGCTTATTTTAATTACTTAGTTTAATAAGTGTTTTTTGTACTCACAGTCTAAAATTATTTGAAAAAAGTTGGTTGAATCAGTAGTCAACACATATTTGATATTTATCTAACACATTTAACTTGTAATAAATATTTTATACTTACTCACTATACAAGTCATTTGAAACTATTACTTAATAATTTGTTAAATTTATAAATCTTTATAATTATTCTTATACTTATCCCTAATGATTACAGTAAATAGTTGAGATTTTTGATTTTAAAATAAAAATTAATTAATTAAAAAATAATAAATAAATAAATAAATAAATAACCCACTTTTTAATCCAATATAGGAATTTATCATCATTTTTTTCTACACCAATTCCGTAATTATAACAAATGGCTGTTTTAAAAATTCCCATATAATTACCAGATTCAGCCGATTTTAGAAAATATTCAAATGCCTTCTCCATATCGACTACAACCCCAATTCCTAAATAATAACAATGGCCGACATAATACATTCCATCAGAATTATTCATATTTGCTGACTTTTGATAATAAGTAAACGCTTTTTTTTCATTTCTCTCAATTTCAATTCCATATTCATTACAATAACCAAGCCAGAATGTTCCCTCTGGATTTTCTGGATTATCCTTATTCGCAAACAGTTTACTAAAAGCATTAGTAATTTGAGCAATTTTACTTAAAACAATGTCTTTTGACATTTTAGATACAAAACGAATTATGTTACAAGAAAATTTATTAGTCGTACTTATGTAACTTATATAATATTAAATTAAGGTTTATGCAAACTGTAGCATCTGCATACATTAGTTCTCAAATTTTAGCAAAATGTGTTACATTTGTCAATGAACAATGCGATGAATTCAAACAAAATTAGCAAAATGTATCCCGTTTGAGTAGTAAACAATATACGAATTCTTGTAAGCAACATTCGAAAATTTTTTTTAACAGTCTGTTTTAAGTAATTAACTAAAGCTGTTTAGATTAACATATACATTTTAAAATAGTTTATAAACTAGATAAGAGAACGAACTGTTTGACAAACTGTTCAAACTGTTAATAAATGTCAGAAAATTTGAAATATACAATAACGCACACCCCTAAATCTAAATATGAATTGATGGGTAATACTTATGTATTTATGAACTAATGTATGTATACCGATTAAACTAATAATTCTAAATTCATTGCCACTACATATCAGAATAATACACTGCACCATGCACAAGCAAAACTGTCATCAGCTCAGATATTTTTTTATTACTACGTATCAAATATTTAAATATTGTAAATTAAATCGGTTTCACTTTATTACTTACACAAACAACATAAATCTAATAACAATCTCAATTTACGTGCAACTTTAAAAAATTTAAGCACTTATATGGTTATTTTTAACTTTTTTGACTTCTTTTTTGATTACTGTAGGTTTTGGTTTTTTAAATTTGTTTATTTTCTGCCTTTTTTTACTTTTACAAGACTAATTAATATGTACATACTTCCGTGAATTTATAAGGATATAACAAGTCGTACACCTGCTCATGTGCTGGGGTTTTCTTAAAACTTTTACATGCGTATTAGACGGTCAAGTTATGATAAGGTTAGTAAGAGTAATGTTACAGGGTGAAATGGACGTTACTAATGACAACTATGATCCACTACTGATGCTTATTCTACAATGATGAGTTCATTGGTTCCTGTTAGTGGCCAATTGTTTATATCTTAAACTTGCAACAGACCATCACAGTTGAATCGTTGATAATGATGATCTTAAACTTGCACGTTGATAAAATAGATGATTTAATGTTTTGTTGGCACATTACTACACCCATAATTTGGTTTTAATTAGCAGATTTAAAATACAACTTTGGTTTATTTGTGTGATTATTTGTTGTTCATCAATTGCTATTATATTTATGGTTCCATTTATATTATTTAAGAATGCTAAAAGGTTTTTTTTTTTAATATGAAAAGTTATTCTTTACCCCTTCGTCTTATAGTATTATTGTTAGTTTTATGTTCGACTGAAATAATCTTATATGTATCTTATATAGAAATTTATGAGAATTTTCTAGTTTATAATGGAATTTAAGATACATGCTGAATACTGTTTGAATTGTTCGCATTCATATCAATACTCATATTGTTCTTGACAAGATGGAATGATCTTTTTGCATGGATATATACCGGATTTTCATTGCAAAATTTATTTACGAATGGCTTCATTTGGAAAGGAAATTGATTTTCTTATCAGGACTTGGAATTCATTATTAAAAGCTGATGAAGCTAAATATTGCACCTTGCGAGTATCATCAAAGATGAAATAATGTCTATACATTTATCCTTACATTTATCATTGCAATATTTTTATTAAAATTGGCAATATAAATAGCAATATTCGTGAATTTTTCAAAAATAAAATTATTAGAAACCTTGTTAATTTTACAATAAATATTCAGAAAGAAGAAGAACCACAAAATATAAACATAAGAAAATAAAGCTATAAGAACGAATTTCAAAAAATATAATCACAGAATATTCGAGTTTACTCCAGAATTCTGATCCCGACACCAAGATCCTAAAACAAATTCTGACAGCAAAAGATCCCAACAACACATAATCACATAAAACTAAAAAGAAAGAGGTATGATTTTCGTACATAAGTTTCGTGTAATATCACGTACATTAATTTTTTAATCAATGAAATATAGTGAACTTGCATACATATAAATCACTGTCCTTTGATTAATGCGATTTCTATTCAACAAAAGAAAATAATCTTTGAGTCAAATTATAACGAAGCAAATAGATTTTCTAATTTATTAAGTAATTATAAGAATAAACAAGTTTTGATGTAGAGTTTTAACAATCGGGTTTTTTGGTTATCAGTTATGTATTTTTAATGTACATTCCCTAAATATTTGAGTATATCATCTGCATTCAATAAAACGTTTACTTAACCGAATAGAAAAAAAATATGGATTAAAAAATAAAAGTAATTCAAAAAATCAATATTTATGTATACTTTTTATTATAGTTAGATATTAAAGAAGGCATCAGGTCACCAAAAAAATTTTTTTATTCTTTTAATATATAATGATAATACAATTACATCGTTATTTTGTTATTTTGTGATATTATTAATGCTTAGCTTTCATTATAAACTAAAAATTCATCATTTCAAATAAATATTCTGCACACCAAATCATATTAATTAAAAGAGTGTGATGAAAGATTTGAAGTGTATATTAATATGGTGAAAAAACTGCTGTGAAAGACCGAGAAGGAACGTTACATTAAACATCTACACTATTAAAGCGGCTTAAAATATGTTTGTAACTTGACATCTTACTATTGATTGATTGATACCACGTTTTGTTGATTAAGTTTAATATTATTTATGACCAATTTTGACGGAAAAAATTATTTAGGATGTTATTAATGAGGCATTTGTTAAGTTAAAATTGGCATTCCTTCCTGACATAATAAAAGCTTAGCTATTACGTAGAGTTGATTGTCGTCCAAATATTATTAGATTATATAGTGGTCATGAAGGTAAACAAGTAATTTACAATTTTGAGAGCATCGAATAATGATCATATTAAATGAAAGCACATCTATAAACCTTCTTGATTAAGATTTGGGTATTATTTATCATATCTGGTTTAATTCTTGAATAATATCCGGGTATAGCATATATAATATCTTTATGATATCCTTAAATTATAGTACTAGATACTGTATACAATATAAGTAGATAGCCACGAGAATATTGCAACTTAGTTTTGTAATATATCAATGGCAGAAATTTGTATGAACACCTAAAAACAACTTTTACAAAAATTACAATGATGGCAATATTTGTTTATTGAGACGCTAAGTTACGTTAGATTATAAGGCTCAAATAAATAAGTATCAACTACAAATATAAACTATTAAAATCGTTGTCCTAATGACATTTTAAAAGGTATTCTCTTTCTGGTACCTAGTATAATTCATCAAAAAACATATAAACAAACTATGTATTAGAATTTGAAATACCAGACTACTTCATATACTGTATTTTAGTAGAATTATTCTAATGATATAACTCACCAATCCAATGTTGTAAACTTGATATGTTTTAATTAAACTAATTAGCATTCGTGCTGCTACCTTATATATAATATATTTTCGATTGAATGCGCCATTTTTTGAACAGTATATGCACACAGGTTAAAATAAGGCAAACCAAGGAAATTAACCTTGGTATGTGCCAGCTACGCCGAATGCAATTAATAAAATTGAAACTTATATTTGTGTACTCTATAAAAACATAAGAACTAAAAAATTTATGTGAGATATTTGCACTGTTAGGTATTCGACGGTACAAAGCTTTATAGGTAAAGCTTTGTCATGTGAGGCAACACTAAGATTTTATGCGCGATATATGAATTTTAAAATTTTATGTTTACAATAAATAAATATAAATTTATAATAAAAAATTTCATTAATTACTATATTAAATTCATATTTATTTGATTTATGATATGATTCTTAAGATTATATAAAGTTAAAATAATAAATATATATGCTCCTAAATTATAAATATTAAATATAAAAGTTGCTCAATTTAAAATAAAATTAATTAATTGTCGGATTAAAAGAAATATAACAATTTTTATGCAATTAGAATTTAAATTTTTTTTATTGTATGCAAGAATTACAAATATTTATAATGTATATGCAACTAAAGCTATTGATCTAATTAATCAAATCATATAAAAGTATTTTTGCATTAATAACCACCTAACCAAATTAATAAAATTTTTATTTAAACTTAATATAATTATAAAATTAAAAAGCAGAAATTTCAAATTTGGTTAGGCGATTGTTAAGACACTTTTTTAAAAAATTTAAAAATTTAATTATGATAGATATTTTATTTTAATTCCACAAAACCATAGAAAATAAGTAAATTTATTTTTAAAAATTGATTAGGTAATTATCAAAATACCTTTGCTCAAACTTTTAAACATTTATTTATTGGGATGGAATACAAGTACCAGCTCTGAAATGGTATATTAATTTATTTTCTTTTTTTTTGAAATATACACATTTATTGTAGTTATTATATTTTAAACTTGTAAATTTTAGAACGTATTTGAAGTGAATAAAGTTTTTATAAATAAAGTACTTAGTTTTTCTATTAACATACTTTGTCTGCTTTTTCGCTCTGCCTTACCAAACCTTTAAAGATGCTTATCTGCCTTGTTGGATAGCATAGAATAATAAATGCTAGTTAAGGATGAATGTATTAACAATTAGATAAAGTAAAATCTCTGATTAAAAGTTACTCGATGATCACTAAAGTTGCATATTTAGGCATTTGTACAAAAAAGAACGGATAGTAACCATTAACAATTATATAAAGTAAAGTCTCTGCTTAAAAGTCACTCGATGCTCACTAAAGTTGCTATTTAGGCATTTGTAAAAAAAAGAACGGACATTAACCCAAAATTTTATTTCCCCAAAATTTATCAATACTATCTCTTTGATGAGACTAATAAATCATTTAAAAAAAATTAGTAAAGTGTTTATACCTATGACTCTACTTCTATAGATTTTTTAAAATCTATATATGATTCTTCTTCAAATCCTTTTTTAAGTTAAATTTCCCCTTGTTTCCTTAATGTCCATGCGTCATATGGTTCAAGTTCTAATAATTTATCAAATCTGCAAGTGATTCTTCAACTTCGATAAATTACTCCACGATAGCTTAATGAAAATGAAAATTCGGATCAACTTCTAATGATTTATCTAAGTCTACGAGCCCTTCGTTATAATTTCCGATACAGTAGTATACCGACAAAGAAAGATTGAAGAGGGTTAATTATGATAGATATATTATTTTAATTCCACAAAACCATAGAAAATGTTGTACCCGGATTTGTAATTTGTCCCAATTTGGAATCTGACCTAATCCCACCTCTAACACTGGCCCTAACCCTAACCCTAAAGTTACCTAAAGTCCTAATTCTGCTACAAAATTCTCATCTGGGGTAGCCCGATTCCGAATTGGGACAAATTCCAAATTCGGGTACAACAAAAATAAGTAAATTTATTTTTAAAAATTGATTAGGTAATTATCAAAATACCTTTGCTTAAACTTTTAAAACTTTTATTTATTGGGATATAAAAGTATGGAATACAAGTACCACCTCTGAAATGGTATATTAATTTATTTATTTATTTATTTATTTTTTTTGAATATACACATTTATCGTAGTTATTCTATTTTCAACTTGTAAATTTTAAAACGTATTTGAAGTGAATAAAGTTTTTATAAATAAAGTACCTAATTTTTTTATTAACATACTTTTCTGCTTTTTCGCTCTGCCTTACTAAACCTTTAAAGATGCTTATCTGCCTTGTATGATAGCATAGAATAATAAATGCTAGTTACGGATGAATACATCAACAATTAGATAAAGTAAGTCTCTGTTTAAAAGTCACTCGATGCTCACTAAAGTTACATATTTAGCATTTGTACAAAAAAGAACAGACAGTAACCATTAACAATTATATAAAGTAAAGTCTCTGTTTAAAAGTCACTCAATGCTCACTAAAGTTTCGTATTTAGGCATTTGTACAAAAAAGAACAGACATTAACCCAAAATTTTATTTCCCCAAACTTTATCACTACTATCTCTTTTATGAGACTAATAAATCATTCAAAAAAAATTAGTAAGGTGTTATACCTATGACTCTATTTTTATAGATTTTTTTAAAATCTTTATATGATTCTTCTTCAAATCTTTTAAGATAAATTTCCCCTCGTTTCCTTAATTTCCATGCGTCATTTGGTTCAAATTCTAATGATTTGTTAAAATCTGCAAGTGATTCTTCATATTTATTCAACTTCGATAAATTCTCCACGATAGCTTAATGAAAATGAATAATTCGGAACAACTTCTAATGATTTATCTAAGTCTACGAGCCCTTCATTATAATTTCCGATACTGTAGTAAGTCAACCCACGACACCCTAGTGTCCACGCATCATTTGGTCCAATCTTCAATGATTTATTTAAATCTTGAAGTGATTCATCATATCTATTCATCAAATGATAAGTGTCGCATGTTCACTCAATGAACCGGTATAATCAGGTTCTATTTCTAATGATCTGTTAAAGTCTTCAAGTGATTCTTCGTATTTTTCCATTATTCGATATGTAATTCCACGTTGTCTCAACGTCAATGCATTCATTATTTGGATTAATTTCTAACGATCTATTTGAATCATCAAGTGATTCCTTATTTATTTTAACATTTGATAAGTTGTACCTCTAAGTCTCAGTGCGGATGCATTTGTTGGTTCTATATCTAATGATTTAGTTAAATCTTTAAGCGCATCATTGAATTTTTCCATAATGTAATAAGTGTCTACAAGTTTCTCAATAACAAATAAAAATCATACTCTAATAAATTATCCCAAAGATACAAATGAAATTAAGCTGAGCAGCCCGTATTGCCTTACCAATCATAACCTTAATGACCTTTACAAACCTTCTTGAAAAGGCTGTATCATTTCATATGACAACATTATGATACATCGTGTTACTAATCATTTATCACATTTCTTTGTCTTCATTTATATTTTTTAAAATTTTCAAGGAAATAACAAACAAGGCATAGAAAGATAACCAAAAAGTCTAGAGAAATAATGTTATGATAAAAATTGTGAATAATAGCAGGTAGATTTTTGTCATGCACAAAAGCTTTACAGTTTAGCTGTAAATTCCGGTTTAAGTAGCATTGGTATAACGAATAAAAAGAGAATTAATGAAAACTAAATAAGTGCATCTCATGATAGCAGCTATGAAATGCAATTCAAGAATTACATATATGTAAAATAAGCTTTATAGTTATATTTTGCTTAAAGTTATATTTCTACGCTTTAAAGTTAATTGTTGAGATACATTTCTGCACTTGTACATTGCAAAATTTAAATCGTGTTTTTCAACATTTAAATATATATTTATTAATATTTAAATTCTATCATATACATAATACTTCTATTAATAATTATTAGTAGTAATTAAGGGACGGGTTTTTCCTACATAAAGTAATTTCTGTTACTCTGATAATCCAACTTTGTTTGGTTTTCTCGCCCCGTCCACACCTAACCTTTCGATATCTAACAACTTTTAGAAAATAGCAACAATCAATGCTTTAGATAAATTTTAATAAAAAAAACATGGCCTAGCAGATAACAGTTATAATCTGAGTATTTTTAAGTTATATGTAGGGGAAACAGTTACTAAAAATTATATGCATTAGTGTACATTGTACTTTGATATAGTGATAAAGGTATAATTGTAAGAGCGTGAGAAATTGTTATTTTAAAAAAGAAACAAAGTTATTATCCAAATATGATTGTCCGGTTTTTATTATCGTTCATTAATGAAAGTTATGATGTATACTTTTTAATACTCAAATTCTCATAAACATAAATCTTTTTGGATGCCGGTTTATATTTTAAATTTGAATATTTAGTCGTGCAAGGCGAGCGTCGTCATGAAACAAATAATGCCCATTTTAACTGCCATTATAATGATTATTTTGACAAAATCTATATTTCTTGTTCTCCTGAACCTTGTTGCTACACTTTTTGTTCTAAATTTCGTTGCAACGAAACTGATGTAACAGGAGATGGATGTACACAGATCACCTATCAGATTTGCACCATTTCGTTTTACATGTGAATGAATATAACAGATAATGATTATGAATATAACAGCGTTTATATATTTTTAACCCAATCAAAATCTGCTCACACATAATGATTGATCACAAATTGCAATATTACAAAAATTTCAAAATAATATTAAATTGTGACTTCAGAGAACATTGAGTGAAAGTTTTCAAAATTTAAATGAATACTATAAAATAAAAAAGCTTACAAATTTTGAATATCTTTCATAATGAACTGATTTTATTTAAACTAATCTTTATTATTATTATTTATTCTTATTATTTCCTATGAGTCTTGTCTAAAAAAAACCTAACACTTAAGTTTTCAAGTTTATAATTATCTGAGTCTCTATAAAATCTAATCACAACTATATAATTTGTAATAAATTAATTACACACTTATAATTGAATATACAGTTAGACCAGTGTTAGACCTCCCAAAACCGATTGCATGGTGAGCAGATTATAACATACTTTTAAAGATTATATAGCATTGCTACGCTTTTACTAATAGTTTGTTTCAAATCTTTTCAGAGTTTTATTCGCCAATTTAAGACCATTGTTTTCATAATTAAAAGGCTATCTTCAAAAAATATTCATATAATCATTTCAAATAATGTATTTTGTTGACGTTTTTTTGATTATGTTCAGTTCAGGTTCAGTTTAATATTTAAATTCGGATAGGCTATTTTTTTTTTTTTAATAAAATTTAAAGCTCACTATATTGAAAGTTTAAAAAAAGTATGTAGAATTGATGCAAAATGCATTCACAAATGCTTTTTTTTTTTTATTAAGTTTATTATTTTTATTATTTTATAGTTGCTGAGCAAGTATATAGACATGCTAGGTTATTTTGAATCAAATGAGCTATTCAAAAGTGAAAAGTTCAAAATAATGACAATTAATTTATTACACACAAATATGGTAATTGTAAAATTCAGGATGCAAACTTATAAAATTATAACTTATATTTATGCAACGTAGATTAGAGGGTAATGCTCTTTGAAGTATATGGATTGACACAGGCCAATATATGATGGTATATCAGTATGCAAATAGAGGAAATCTTCATGACTTTTTAGCTTAATGTTTTAGTGAATTATATGGTAATATAAATTAAAGCAACTTTGCGAATATATCTTATGATTTATCTAGAATTAACAAAGCAAGACTTATTAATAATGACTTTCATAGTGATAATACTGTATTTTACTAAACCAGATGGCAGAAGTATATGATGGTATTATACTAAGATTAGAATCAAAGTTTGTAAGGTATTACGCCCAGGATTTGCTAATAGAACGCCTGATTGTTACATTGAATTAGCTAAAAAATGCATGGTTACTCTGAATATATTAATTCAAAATTTAATCAATGGAAACAATTTTAAAATCAGAAGATTTGTAGATGAAGAACTTATATAAAAAAAGAAATTTATTGATGCTGATAGTATAATCAAATCAATGCCACTAAATTTTTATCAATAATCCAGAATAAACACTGTAGTACATTAATCGATGTACAAGAAATAATAAAGAGCCTTAAAGGTGTGAATTATTTCACATATATTTTTACATTCAGTTAAGATCAATTAATTGTTTTATTAGTGTTTCGAAACAAATTGCAAGTTGAACTTTTGAATTCTCAGATGACATTAGCGATTTTATTTTAAATATAGTTTACAAGGTTTGTTTGTTTTAAACAAACCTTTTTACTACTACTACTGTATTTTTCAAAGTTAAAGATAATGAAATTCTAAGTATTTTTGCCTGGGATCTCAGTTTATGTCACTTAAAATTGTCAAAAATTTGCGAATTTAAAAAAAGTAAAATTTTTAATAACCAAATTAATTTAATTATGTATTGTATTATGTAAATTTTTTTAAATCTTATTTGATGTACCTCATTCATGCAGATAATAGAGCCATGAGAGAATCATAACTTCAAGCACAACCAATTTTCTGTATTTTTAGTTTCAAGGCATTTATTGTTCTCAATAGAGCATGTTCATTAATTTACTTTGCATTTATTATTATATTTGCACATTATTTTAAAAAGTTTAGACAACATTATTCATATCAAAAATGACCTAAAGTTAGGTTGTGCTACGAATTACAATCTTATATGTAATTTAGTGTATGTAAATGATTATAAAAAGTTCATTGTAAGAATAATACTTTGAATTCCTTGATCTTTCATAAGATAGATTTAATATTAATGAAGGTAAAAAATTAATATAATTGTTTCGCATGATCATTAACACAATTTTTATTGGTATTCTCTTGGCTTTGAAAAAGAAAGGCAATAACAAGGTTTTTTTTTTTTTTTTACAAAAATAATACATAACTTTCTGATTTACGTATAATAATTTTGAGAACGCTAAAGCAATAGTAAAACTACTTTCTAACTACCTGATCTTGGAAATATTCGAACTGATCCTAAAGGAAAAAAACATTGGTAAATCCCTTTATATAAACACTAACTGATAACATTAAAACATCAGCAAAAATAATTAGTTAAAAAAAAAACAATAATATTTACAGTACTTGAAGAATAAAAGTATTTGCAGGGGTCCTCTAATTTTCACACTTGGAAGCTTTTGCGAAATTATATATATAATATTTATAATAAATGACATAAATAAGAGGAAGAAATAAATCCACTTTATGCCTATGTAAAAAATTTAATCTTCAATATATTTGACTAAGAAACCTTAATGCATCAGCAACAAAATTTCTAATTGAGGAAGCTCCGTAACGGTAAAGTCAACAGTTCGAAAATATGGCTAAGCTGGAATATACCGGGATCAAACCGGTTAGATTCGGACGACCAGAAAATTGCGTGAGAAGTTATGAAACCAGATAAGTATATTAGTCACTCGATCATGGAATACACATATGGGATCTCGAACGCTCTCGACACCGGACTAACTATTCAGAGTTCCCGATCCTACCTGCACAACCCCCTAACATACCCACACACGACTTGCGTAGAGCTAGCAGCAAAGTCAAAAGCGGGTGAACAATTCCCACCCCTCCTCTCTTATATAGCTACTCCTTATGACCTCATACCTAATCAATAAAATAACAACTCAAATAACGTCATTCTTACCCAATTTTTTTCTCACGATAAACGTCACCAATACCTCATACCTACTCAACCAACCATACCATTCTTATCCCATTCCTTTTCTCACGATAACCGTCACCCATACCTCATAACTACCGATAGGTTTTCTACGTCATGGCCCAGGTTACAGTCTCGTGACAAATGGATGCCACGTGACTTCGTTCACGGGCATTTTCATTTAATTAACTAATTGATTTGGAAATTCGAAACAACCGCTAATTACGTATGCATGAAACCAGATAAGCTAATTAACTTCCTAATTTGGAGATACGATGCAATTACTAACAATAGAATAGTCGACAGGAAACAAAATAAGAGTAAGCACACCGCAGGCTACAAGTCCTACCGCTGCGAAAAGTAAAATTCGCACCCGTACCCTCCCATCCCATATAAATCAAATGGAGCCCACGCAGAATTCTGTCATTTTTATGTAATTTAAAGCTTCATATTAAAATCCGGCCTGCCTTATGCAGTGTAGGAGACCACCGACTGGTGCTACTCATTGCGAACACAATCGATGACGGCGATACCCGACGCAATAATTGTTGCTATTTCCAGAAGTACAACTCACCTTGATTTGAAATCAATCGTACTGATGTATACTACATATTCTCAATAAAAAAAGCATTCGGTAAAGTTTATTATGTAGCACTATTAACTAACTAGAAGCATCCAATGATTACATATCACATGCAATACTTTTCGTTTCAGAAACACAAAATCACAATGCTGCACATTGTTGATACTAGGAATATTGTGACACCTAATTATGTAATGTTTTGGTTAGAAATATTTAACGTACTGTACGTACGTACATCGTTTTTTTTGATTTCCGTTTTTTTTTCTTTACATTAAATTCATATTAAAATGATTACAATACTACCGGACGAATGTCTTTTAGAAATATTTAAAAATTTCCATACTAATTATAAAGCTTTATTTTCATGCCTACTTGTAAACCGTCATTGGTGTAGAATCATTATACCAATTTTATGGAGCGAACCAACTAAATATGTTTACGATTTAAGACTTATAAGAATATATCTTTCAGCATTAAATTTTGAAGAACAAGCTTTATTGATCCCTTATAAAATTACACTTCCAATTTATCAAAAAACATTATTTGAATACTCAAGTTTTACCACTCATGTTGAGTTATATTTTGCAGATAGAAATAAGGACGGAGTTAAAAATTGGCTTTATAAAGAAGGATATGAAGATAATTCGGTTCTTGATTTTTACGATTATTATGATGATTATAGTTATCGAAATTATAATTATAATATAGAATTTAATGAGCAAGTAAATGCCATTAAATGTTCTTTAATTGAAATGTTTTTACGAACAAGTGGGAAACTTAAATATTTAGGAATTTATGAACCTATTTATAATAATATTTTATTCGAAAGGCTTCTTAAAAATAACACTATTACCTCTTTAAAATTTAAATTTCGGATTGATAATTCTGTAGCTATCAAATTATTAGCAGCAATTCTTTATAAAAATTCTTCAATAACTTCATTAGATATTTCTGATAATGATCTTAGCTTTAAAGAATTAGAAGCACTAATAAAAGCCCTTGTCAAGAACACTACACTTAATTCTTTAAATTTTTCTTGTAACTCTCTTAGTTCCAAGGATGGAATTACATTGGTGGAGGCTCTTTGTGAGAACACTACTTTAACTTCTTTATCTATTCATAATAATCAACCTGGAACTGAAGGAGTAAATGCATTAGTAAAGGTCCTTTATAAAAACATCAATTTAACTTCTTTAGATATTCAGATTGATTTTGAAGGTATAAAAATTTTATCAGAAGCTCTTTACATAAATAATACTCTAACATACTTAGATCTTTCTTGTAATTCCCTTGGTCCTGAATCTGCAAAATTGTTAGCGAAAGCACTTTGCAAGAATACCACTCTGACTATTTTGAATCTTAGCTATAATCTACTTGGTTTTGAGGGTGTAGTAGCATTAGCAGAATGTCTTTGCAATAATACCGCTTTAAATGTTTTAAATCTTGGCTATAATCAAATTGGGCTTGAAGGTATAAAAGCACTATCAGAGGCACTCAATATAAATACTACTCTAACTTCTTTAAATCTTTCTGGTAATGAGATTGGTTTTGAAGGATGGGAAATATTAGTAGGAGCTCTTTGCAAGAACACTATCTTAACATCTTTGGATCTTACATTAAATAAAATTAATTTTGGGAAAAGTGAAAAATCAATAGAAACTCTTTGTAAGAACACTACTCTAACTTCTTTAAATCTTGATTGGAATTTACTTGGTTCTGAGGAAGGAAAGGCAATAGCAAAGCTTCTTTGCAAGAATAATACTCTAACTTCTTTATCTATTTATGGTAATAAACTCGGTTCTGAAGGTGCTGAAGTAATAGCGGAGGCTCTTTGTAAAAATACAGTTTTAACTACCTTATGCATTGGGGATAATCAAATTAGTTCTAAAGGGATTAAAGCATTAGCAAAAGCACTATATGTAAACACTACTATGTTATCATTATCTATTAGTTTTAATCAGCTTGATGTTGAAGGAGAAAGAGCATTAGTGGAAGCTCTCTGCGTAAACACTACATTAACTTCTTTAGAAATTTCTGATAATCATCATAACTCTATGGAATTTAAAACATTTATAAATGATGTTCGTAAGAACAATCATTTAGTCACTTTAACATATTAAGTTTACTTGTTTTGAGAAATCTGAGAGATAACTAAAACATTTTATGTTTACAATATTTAATTATTCATTAGGTCTTAAAGCGAATATTGTCGAAATAGCTCTTTTTGAAAATTTTGTGTGTGTTTTTTTTTAATATTTGCAAAAAAAAAAAAACATTAAAAAATATTTACAGAGGTTTTCTAAAAACATTGATCCTTTTAATCTCGAAAGTTTTGGGAACACTTATGAAATTACATGTAATTTTATAAAAATAACATTTGATTGCTTAATCAATAAAGAGAATTTTAGAATCAAAATTATGTATTATGTAGAAAATTTGAATCACTTATTATGTCTTGAGAAATGAAATTTCTAAGTGTGGTGGCATTCATTTATATATTGCAGATTTAAGGCCTTTGATATTTTTTTTTTTAGGCTTTTGATATTAAATAAAAAGTATGACATAATAATTTACGATGAATTTTCTGTCTCAAGGATTCTTTATAGTTTCAAATAGCACACGTTGCATTAAATTACATTCATTTATTACTGTATATTTCTAGTTGCATACCAGTATATTAATAAAAATGAATGTTCAACCAGAATTATTTACATCAAAGTTTACCTGAGTCGAAAATAATAAATTTTGAACGTAATATCTAAGTAGTTTTTTTGTTAAAAATATACTCCACTTCTCCATATTTTTAATAATTTCACACTAATTATAAAATTTTATTTTCATATCTTCTTGTAAGCCGTCATTGGTGTAGAATCATTATATCAATTTTTTGGAGTGACCCAATAAAATATATTTATGATTTTTTAAGACATTTTACAGCATTAAATGATGAAGAACAAGCTTTATTGATACTTATAAAATTATCCTTCCAACTTATCAAAAACATTATTTAAATATTCATGCTTTACCGCATATGTTAATTGTATTTTGAAGATCGAAATAAGGATGGAGTTAAAAATTGGCTTTATAAAGAAGAATATGAAGATAAATCGTTTCTTGGTTTTTGCGATTATTATGATAATTGTAATTATTTGGATGATTATGGTTACCATGGTTATGATTTTAATATCAGATATAGAATTTAACTAGTAACGGGAACCATTAAGGTCCGAAGCCTAAATATCCAGATGATTTTTCGATTAGATTTGTCGTTTTTAATTTGGATTTAATGTACTTTTTCTGTATCATTTATTTTTATCCATAATTTTAAGATTTATAATTGGAGCCATTCAGCTTAGCTGCCATCTAAATTAATTTTTGTGACCTTTTTTCTACGAAGCCGTTGCATTCTTTTCTGATTTCTTTTTAATGAGCATGCTCTTCTGAGGTTTCTCTTTCTCAACATAACTAGTCTCTTGTACGTCTCAAATCTTAGGTATTAGACATTAATATTAATTTACAATCAAACATTTAGTGATATTCAAATATTATGTCAGATTAGTGATAGTAACAATTAGCTTTGAAATTTTGTGAGCATTATATATTTTTTACATGAATAATCTTATTTAATAAATTTATTTTATTAAGTTCACATATT
Source organism: Gigaspora rosea (assembly GCA_003550325.1). Lineage (NCBI taxonomy): Eukaryota > Fungi > Glomeromycota > Glomeromycetes > Diversisporales > Gigasporaceae > Gigaspora > Gigaspora rosea. The sequence goes on from QKWP01000041.1 coordinate 68,137, forward strand.
ATAATGATTTTATTATTCTATAAAAAATTCTTATTATGCTCAAATAACAAATACAGTCGCACTTCATATAAGCAATTCTTATCTAAGCACATCTATTTTTTTGAATAAATTACTATTAACTATATTAAAATAATTCTTTATGTAAGAAATTCGATATATATTTTCTATATAAGAACATGGATTGCAAGCCACCAATGTGATTATATAGGAGTGCGACTATAGAAATTTTCAAAAGTACCATTTAATATCAGATATTAATACTTACGATTTTACGCCAGATACTAATGTTAGTACATCCGTTATATTATTATTTTATTAATTATTTTAAATATCGTTTATTACGTATTTACAGGGATAATTTCTAAACATTACTACAGGAGCACCCTTACAGGTCTGGATAGTAATTAATCAATGCTAAGGAATTAAAAGCAATCTGCGAAAGATTGGTGAAAATATTGGTGTATACTAAAACATTAGCCAAAAAAAATTAGTTGAGCAAATATTTACTGTATTTGAAGAACAAATGTATGTAATAATTCTCTGTTTGGAATCTTTTACAAAATTACATATAAAATTTGATGGTAAAAAAAACATAAAAAGAAGAAATATTTTAGAATAAATTCATTTTATGCTTTATGTAAAAAATGTAAATATTCAGTATATTGCATTATTGTTTACTTAATTTCAGAAATACAGTACAAAATTACGGTTCTGTACGGTGCAGGAAACCTTAAGTCCTAAACACTTATATAGACAAATTTTAGCAAACCCATTGGAGACAAGTCATTTTCAACAGCAGTATGCATAAAATGTTGCTATTAAATACATATTATTCTTGGCGTATTCTTATTAAGTGAAGAAATTGAGAAGTCTAGATTTATATTCTATTAAGATTAATAATTAAAAAATTTATTGCAATGTGTGATAGTATAATCGGATACCCCTGTATTTCATAGTGTTGAGGTTAAATGAATATCACGAACGTGATCAAAGATAAACAATAGAATGCAAAAAATAAGGTTTGTCGATCAGATGTTTTTACTTGAGTAATAAACACCTGACAACGCACTGTGTGCCTGTATTGAGATTGTGTCTCACTGCACTTCGTATTAAATGGAAGTACCATTCATTAGTTATTGTTGTAAATCAAGCAAGTGCTAAGCAGTAAACGAATTCGAGTAAAAAACCCAGAGTGATGAAGCACTTCGACACAATGAGTTTATGAATTATCTTTGTACAGAGATTGAAGCCTATTAAATATTTTGTATCATACGTACAGTACGTTGTGAAGGTAGGGCTTAAATCGATTCAAAACATCAGAATCGATGATCGAATATTAAATATATTGTTAATTCTCGTATTGACTTTCCTGATTAACAATTGATCCGTTTTATACTATTAAATGCTATATATTATTTCATTATATGAAAAATAATTTGGGTTATTACGAATACTAATACTATTTATAAGTTTAAGTTCAATTTCTTTATTTAATACATAAAAAATAATAAATAAACTATAAGCTAATAAAATATAAAATAAAATTGTGAGAAAAAAAATTGCTAAAAAAAAAAAACTTTGCCTTAAAAATAAGTTATAGATCTATAAAAATAAGCTAATAATAAAATTATGGAGAAAAAAGCGATTGCTAAAAAAAATTCTACCTTAAAAATAAACTATTATCGATCCATAAAAAAAATTTATTAGTAATCTTTAAAAAATATATATGATATTTTATAAATAAAAATAAAATTATATTTACTATATTTCAATTCGTTTTACATTGAATATTTTATATAATTATTATTTCTTTTTTAAAAATTTTTCTATTAAATTAGGATTTATTATGATGTTCTTTCAAATATAATTAATTTACCGAAGGCACAGATGTAGCTAAAAGTGATGAACATTTCATTACAAGTTGAGATAATGTTTGATATTGAATTTTGTTATGATTTATTTATATCATATTTTTATTTAATTTGTATAAAATTAACGTAAGTGCGTCCTAGATATTAAATAAAAACCAGCCACTATAAAATGGCTAAGTACAAACTATAGGCTTAAAGTTTTAATTGCATCATGCGACTTATAGTTTTTAATAATAACAAACACAGCCATTACATTTTCTCATATACGTACACGAAAGCAGAAAACATTTAGGCTTTTAAATATTTACTATGAAATGATTATATGCTTTAGGATCGTCTAAAACCTAGAATCGATTTTAAAATATGAAATCGATTGTAGAAACGATTAAATCGTTTCTCCAGAAATGAGAAATCGATTCTAATTCGATTAACGATTAAACTGATTTTTATAAAATCGATTTACGGCCTTGTGACTAAGCCTCATAGCTAACACACTACAAAAAACAAAGGCAACTCGAAGGAAGAAGTGCCCTGGGACTGTCGTTTGATTAATATGATTTTTATTTAGCTCTATTTACTTATCCCTTAAGTTACATGAATCGAAGGGCTTATATACATTCTGATTACATTGGGAATACTTGATAGCAATGAGAAATTCATAATCATCTGCATGACTGCACCTTTTGAATACGAGAGGTATTATTATTTTTCAATGGAGCTTCACCTCGAGCCAAACCCGAATTAGATTTCTTAAAAGCTTCATTTTTGTCGATCAATGCCCCGGATCTCATAGTTTGTAGCCAGGTCACGTTACTCTGCTACAACGTAGTACTAGTTGAGCACAAAGAATATTGTGATACCTAATTATGCAATTTGTTTGGTTAGAAATATGCAAAGTAAAAACGTTCACATTTTTCATTTCTACTTTTTTCTCTACATTAAATTCTTAATCAGAATGATTACATTACTACCGGACGAATGCCTTTTAGAAATCTTTAATAATTTCCATACTAATTATAGAGTTTTATTTTCATGCCTTCTTGTAAACCGTCACTGGTGTAGAATCATTATACCAATATTATGGAGTGAACCAACAAAATATGTTGACGATTTAAGACTTATAAGAATATATCTTTCAGCATTAAATGCTGAAGAACAAGCTTTATTAATTCCTTATAAAATTACCCTTCCAACTTATCAAAAAACATTATTTGAATACTCAAGTTTTACCACATATGTTGAATTGTATTTTGCAAATCGAAATAAGGATGGAGTTAAAAATTGGCTTTTTAAAGAAGGAAATGAAGATTATTCATTTCTTTATTTTTGTAAGAATCATGATATTTATAATTATCATGATGATTATAGTTATTTGAAATATTATGATATTAAAGAATTTAATGAGCAAGTAAATGTCATTAAATATTCTTTAATTGAAATGTTTTTACGCACAAGTAAAAAAATTAATCATTTAAGCATTTATGAACCTATTTACGATAATATTTTATTCCAAAGACTTCTTAAAAATAACACTTTTATTTCCTTAAAATTTCGTATTAAAAATTTTGAAACAACCAATTTGTTATCAGAGATTCTTCACAAAAGCATCACGCTGAATTCTTTAGATATTTCTGGTAATAAATTTGGTTTTAAAAAATTAGAAGCATTAATTAAAACTCTTTGCAAGAACACTACACTAAATTCTTTAAGTCTTAATTATAATTCTCTCTGTTCTGAGGGTGGAAAAGCATTAGCCGAAGCACTCGGAGAGAACACTACTTTGACATCTTTATTTATTCATTGCAATAAACTTGGTTTTGAAGGAGTAAAGGCTCTAGCAAAGGCTCTTTATAGAAACTACACTTTGACTTCTCTAGATATCGGATCCAATATGATTGATTTTGAAGGCATAAAAGAATTATCAAAGGCTCTTTGTATAAATACCAATTTAACTTTCTTAGATCTTTCTTTTAATTCTCTTGGTCCTGAATCTGGAAAAGTGTTAGCTGAGGTTCTTTGTAAGAATACCACTCTGACTTCTTTGTCTATATCTGGTAATCGATTAGGTTCTGAAGGTGTAGAAGCATTAGCAAAAGGTCTTTGCAATAATACCGCCTTAAATTCTTTAGATCTTAGTTATAATCAAATTGGGCCCGTAGGAATAAAAGCATTATCAGATATTCTCTATATAAACGCCTCTTTAACTTCCTTAAATCTCTCTAGTAATGAATTTGGTTTTGAAGGATGGGAAATGTTAATAAGAGTTCTTTGTAATAATACAATTTTAACATCTTTGAATCTTTCATCAAATAAAATTCATTTTGGTGAAAGTGAAAAATTAATAGAATCTTTTTGCAAGAATACCACATTAAATTCTTTAAACCTTAATTGGAATTATCTTGGACCTAAGGAAGGAAAGGCAATAGCAAATCTTCTTTGTAAGAATGTTACTTTAACTTCTTTATCTATTAAAGGCAATCAACTCGGTTCCGAGGGTGTTGAAGCAATAGCGGAGGCTCTTTGTAAAAACACAGTTTTAACTACCTTACACATTGGGGATAATCAAACTAGTTCTAAAGAGATCATAGCATTAGCAAAAGCACTTTGTGTAAACACTGCTTTGATATCTTTATCCATCAGATTTAATCAACTTAATGTTGAAGCAAGAAAAGCATTAATTGAAGCTCTCTGTGTAAACACTACACTAACTTCTTTAGAATTTGATGGTAATAAACTTAACTCTAAGAAATTTAAAGCATTTGTAAATGGTGTTCGTAAGGACAATCGTTTAATCTCTTTAACATATTAAATTAATTAATTTGTTCTGAGAGATCTGAGAGATAACAAAGATCTTTATGTAAACAATAATTTAATGTTCTTAAGGTAGATATTTTAATAATGGCTCTTTGTGAAAATTGTGTTCTTTTTTTTAAAAAAATATTTACAGAAAAAATGTTTAGTTTAAATAAAAAAGTATTTACTGAAGTTTTCTAAAAACTTTGTATATTATGTAAAAATTTTTAATCGCTTATTGGTTTCAACTAGGAAACTTTATACATGAGAAATGAAATTTCCGAGTGTGACGGCATTCATACGTATTTTTTTTAACTCCTTTATGGAGACGCACAGTGGCGTACTTTATTCAATTTCACTCATACGTATTTTAAATGCGGCAATAACCACAAAATGACTCATAATCATATTTTAAATAAATCATGCCATAATAATTTACAACCAATTATCCGAACTTTTGTCCAAAGGATTCATTGTTCCACATTGGATTAAATTGTTATCATTTATTATTATTGTATTCCAGTATATTAATGTCTATTTTACATCATTTAATCTGTAGGCGGCTGAATATAATAAAATTTGAACGAAATACCTAAGTAATTTTTTGATTTTAATCATATAAATGTAATCCGCTTCACCATTCACCATATTATATCAAATTCTTAAATTAATTATATTAATATAGAAATATTTAATAATTTCCGTACAAAGGCCATACAAAGTTAATTTTTTGGTTCTCATAACATAAAATTTGAAAAAAAACCCAATAATCCGGCATTTAATTTTGTTTTCAAAAAATTTTATACACAAAATAATATAAAAAAAAAATTTTTAGACATCTAATAAGTCACACCCAGATACGTAATAAATACAAACAATTTTTTTTTTCAACATTTACAGAATTTGACACGGTCGGTTATGAAAATCAATTTACGTTTGCGTGGCCTAATTATAATATTTATTTTTCATGCCTTCTCGTGAGTCTTAGGTGGCGTAGAATTATTAATCAATGATGATTTTTATAAAAACATACCTTTCAGCTTTAAATACTAAAGATCACTCTAAATGAGTGATGAAAACTTGTAAATCATCATCGCAGTGATATCTATCCCTATAAGAATTAGGGTACATATCACTGCGATAATAATGTATTAAATGATTATCATACTCCGTCACCCAAATGATGTTTCTATATTTTTTATTACAACTGTTCTTGCTTTAAAACATGGATTAATACATTCACTCGACTTATTCATTGACCACCAGCATATCGTATAAGAACTATATCCTCACAGCATCCTCGCGATAATTACACTACACGAATGAGTTTATTTGCCAAACAATTTATAGCTTCTCTTAAGGATCTTCGTCTACATTCAAAATAACTTAATTGAGTTCCAGCGCTACAGTTATAAGGGTGTAAAATACGATATAATTTTGGTCTATATTATTTTTATGACATTATAACAATTATAGGTCAACTTTAAAAAGATAAGTCTCGTTCTCGCAATAACGATATTGTCATCCCTTGTTATTATTATATCATTATGATCTGATCTAATTAAGTGATAAACTCGAACCGATTAAATAAACTAATGACATGCACAAGTTATTACGATCGTTATAAATCTCAAGTCAGGCTTCTATCGGAGCTAAACTGGACACTTTAGTGAAATCGCTTCTATACTATAGTAACAGTAGGATTTGTTAAACGGTCAAAAATACGGGTTTGTTGAAAAAATGATCTCGTATATTTTTATCAAGGTTGTAGTTAGTAAGATTGGTAATGTAATAAGCGCAGTGCATAAGCAACGCAGGTCACTAGAGATGTAGAAGCCACTCTATTTTTTTTATGCTAAAAATTAACAAATAAAATATAAAATATAAAAGTTACTATATATAACAAAATTATTTATTGTGATATGGCTAACAGATTTGCTAATACGATTAATAAACAGATCAATTTAAAATGTTAACTGATGTCGCAACTTAAATATCGATAAAATTTTTGTCGTAAATAATAAATAAAATACGAAACAAACTTACTGGTTTCAAGCTTTCAAATAAAAATTCTAAGCACAACGATCGGGAAATACGTACGTACCTTTTGAAATTTGGGATCAATCAAAATTTTGATGACACCGTTCAATTTTTGAATCCGGATTACAAAATCCGGATATATCCGGATATAAAAAGGATAACGGATATTATTTTTCCAAAGCCGGTAATAAATCCAGGTTTTTATTTTAGTTATTATAAATCCGATTTTTTGTCTAGATATTATATGCTAATCAAGATCAGCCAATAATTTTTAAACATGATTTTGTTCATAAATCACAGTTATGTTGCTAGCACTTTTGTTTATTGTTCTAATTGTTAGTTGTACAATGTCTAGCGAGGCACGTAAAAATTCTGTCACACAATCCTTGATACATGTAACTTATTGTAATTTATAATTCGACATAAATTCTGGAACACCTAACTAGTTGCAAAGTAGAATGTTGAGAATATTGATTAAGCATTAAAAAAATTTAGCCATAGTTTTTTTTATGGATGCTAAACTTTGAATAAAAATTGTTCTAAGCTTTTCTAATCAAATCTGATAATTTTTTTTATTTTAATACTATAATTATGATCAGGCAAGTGTTGAGCAACCTTTATTCAAAGTTTAGGTATCTGTAAATAAAACTGCTACTAATTTTTTAAATGTTTCTCAATGTATACTTATTCAAATTTGATAAAATTTTTTACAAATTCATAGAATTAAAATAAAAAAATTTTATTGAATTTTAATCAAGAAATTATCATTTGAAGTTTTTTTAACCTTTCTTTACTAACCTGAAGGTCCTTAGATACTTTTAGGATCTTTCTCACTCCCTAAAGACCAGGGTTATTCTTTTTGCAGGGATCGATAGCCGGCATGTGGCCTCTATTTTTTACTGTACTCATGAGATAGCTCATGCTCTATCATTTGACGTTCTGGGTCCCTGGTCATGCGGTGCAGGATCTCTGATTTTGAGATTCACAGTTCCTTAACCTATTAGCTGGATTGTCCTTTTATATATTAAAGTTCTTTCCAATTTTAATCCTTTTAAGCTAGATTTACTCAATTTTAATGTTATTAGTTGATGGATTATGCCCTGACCCCATGGTTATGCCAGTGAATGCATTAGTGTAAATCTTGTTCTTCTTTGATTTATCTGGATCCTCAAAGATCAATCAATCATGATCCTTGCAAGCCTTGTTCCCCGGTGGGATTCAAACCCACGACCTTGCGATTATACCCGGAGTGTTAACCACTGCACTATCGAACTGCAGTCATTGTTTAAAGTTTAAAAAAGAAAATTTGCAACAATTAAATTTTGGTTAAAATTTCAAGTTTTTTTTAAATCTTCAAGCAAAGGTTTCTTGATAACCACTAAATTAAATTCAAATAAATTTTTTTTATTTCAATTTACAAATGTATAAAATTAAAATACAAAATTTTTACTGAATTTGATCAAATCGTTATTGAGAAATCTTCGCTAGAAGTTTAAAAAAAAAATTCAAAATTTTAAAAAGGAGATGATTCTGATTGGTGAATATTGTACTCCGGAATCAAGTCGGAAAATATCTTCAAATTTCCGGGTTGGACACGTCGGATCTAGGTCGGCGTTTAGTTCTAGTTGTTAACAGGCTCTATAGCAAAATTATCAGCTGGGATTTTTTACTTGATGAATGGATAAGTAAATTTTTAAATGATCTTGGGCAAAATTGATCAATTCCGATCCAGTCGACCATGATTCCGATACACTGAAATATTCCGACACGGAATTTTGGGGCCCCTGTATGAGTTTAAGCGTACCTTAATTAGGCATAACAAAGGACCCTCCTGTCGTATCCGGTATTAGTACTGCATACATTCATTTATAGGTGATACTGTAACCTTACGTACAATACTGAAAGTATGCCCATTAACGTAGACTCATCGTGGTATTAATACCTACGTAGTTATTGTTTCCAAGTGTTATATTATTTATATACCCTAATTTATTTGAAAAATTTAGTAACTGGCGGCCTGGTTATATTCCGAAACGAATTATAACTATTATTCTTTGTATTTTTGCTGTTATCATCAGCTATGCTGGTATATTACAATGCTAAATCTTTGTCTTTAATAACTTGTCAAACTTACTCATTAAATTATTTATTTCTTCATAAAAGATCGTTCAAATATGTCAATTGCCATAGTTTATATGGCTAAGGAATTTAATTGGGGTCATAGTATACAAGGTTATATATTGTCATCATTTTATTTTGGATATTTTGCATCTCAATTTATAGGAGGCGTGCTTGCAGATAAATTCGGGGGTAGGAGAGTATTAGGCGTAGGTGAGTAATATTCTAAGAGATATATTGTTTAAATATATATATATTTATGTTGGTTATTTCCGAATTATTTATTTCAGCTGCCGCAATTTGGACACTCTTTACTTTACTTACTCCAATTTCTGCCAGAGTAAACATATACTGTCTTATATTGTGTAGAATTTGCTTAGGAATTGGTGAAGGTGTAACTTTTCCGTGTATTGCATCTTTAATCACAAAATGGTTTCCACCTGAAGAACGATCTAGAGCTGTTTCGATAATATCTGTTTCTATTTTTATTGGTATGGCAATCGCCATGCCAATTTCCAATATGTTGGGTTCGAGTCAATTTGGCTGGGAAAGCATTTTTTGGGTATTTGCAATTTGTGGCTTTATTTGGTCTGTTATTTGGCAATTTTATGGAAAAAGTGATCCTAGAGATTATTTAGGAATCAGCAAAGAAGAATTAGATTGGATTTTAAAAAGTAAATCAAGTTCTTATTCAGAAGATAATTTTGAAAACTATCAATCAGGATCCAGAGAATATATTACGATTACTGACGATGATCGTGGAATTGTTCAAACCGAAAATGATACGTTATTACCAGAAAATCAAATGTCATCAGGATCTCATTCTATAACCAAAATTCCTTGGAAATTAATATTTTCTCGTCGTGAAGTGTGGGCAATTGTACTTGGTCAATTTTTTGATTCTTGGGGCTATTTTATACTGCTTAATTGGCTACCAATATTTTATTATGAATATTTTCATGTAGACATTAATTTAATTGGATATTACACTGGTAAGAAATCTTAATATTAGGTCATGCAAACAAATAAAATTGTTTCTCGTTATCCGGCCAGGTCACTTTTTTAGAAAAGTTAAATTTTTTTATTCAGGTATAAAAAAAAAAATTTAAAAAACTTTTTTGAATTAATATATTTGTAGTCATAGGCTGCATGTAGCCGTAAATAAAGATCAGTTGTAACTTTATTATCAAACCAACTTTTTTTATAAAATCAAGACTTCACGATTAAGGCGTGAGATTAGGGTTGGCGCAAGCATAGTTTATGCCAAAATTTAGCCTGAAAATTTTTGTTAGGACGTATAAGATGGTTTTATTGTCAAAATTTTGTGATATTGCAAATTTTTTTGGTTTCGCGTTCATCTGATCTTGAAATTTGATTGCCTGGTAGCCGTGGCTACAAATATATTAATACAAATTTATTATATTCAAAATTTTTTAAATATAACACTTTTTGCCGGCCGGCCGTGTCTTATTTGCTTGTCCCATGTAACGAGAGACAACTATCTAATTTGCATGACCTTACTATTAATACTTTCATATTGTATTGATAAATTTCAAATTTTTAGCTTTCCCTTATTTTTTCTACATTATAATGGGATTTACATCCGGTTATATCTGTGATTATGCGATTCATCAATTAAATATTCGTGTTTTAACTGTAAGAAGATCCGTTAATCTAATTGGAATGCTTGGAATAACAATATCTCTTTTATTTGTAAGCATTAAGAAGATTGCAAACTTATTTTTTATTTATTGTTACGATTGTTGATGAAATTTGCTGATGCTGAAATTTAGACCTATTTCTGTATGAAATTTTAAATTTTTTTGTGGCTTTTTTTTTTTTAATGTTTCTTTAATATTAGGCTAGGATTTAATGTTTAGAGTTTACGATAAAAAATATATGTGGATTTGTAAGCTTTTATAGTTTCAAATCAAGATCCAAGTTTCTGCATCTGCCAATTCTGAATCCTGCCATTTCATTTATTTTTTCTTTAACTTATATATATAATTTACAGGCAACATATTTGGCAAAAACTTCACTTCAAGGATTATCGATAATAACGATTGGATTTGGATTATATTCATTCGAAATTTCGAGTACAAATGTATCTCCGGTAATTAATTAATATTGGGCTTAATTAAATGATTCATTTAATATAAAATTAAACCATTATCAATTCTAGATGGATATTGCACCAAAATACGCGGGTTTAATATCTGGCTTAGCATATACTTGTGCGGCGGTACCGGCTTTTTTTGGTGTTGCATTAACAGGATGGATATTAGAAATTACTGGTAATGATTGGAGTATTGTTTGGTCTATATGTTCTTTGTTCTATTTTTTTGAAGCGTTATTTTTTTGTTGCTTGGCTGGTGGAGAGGTAATAATTGATTGAAGGATGAGAGTAAGGGTTATTTATGCACAGTCAGACCACTCTGAGTGCACCCCCCTATAAGTGAACACCCTCTCTAAATGCACTTAAGTTCTGGCGTAAATCTATACTTGACCTCTATAAATGCACCTTTTCTTAATATCCTCTAAATTCACGTTGTTAAAGTGTGGCCCCAATGGCGTGCATTTAGAGAGGTTTGACTATATTATAAATATGTATTTCTAGTTTGATAATTGCATTCCTAAGATATGCGTAGCCTGATGTAGAATATGGGATATGCTTATAAATATAGTAATTTGCTCTAATTTTCAATATTTTAGTAACTTAAAGAAAGATTTAACAAATTTTTTTGATTATAAATTAAATAAACATCAAATGATTAACAACTAGAAATGTTATCTGTTTAATTATTAGTTGAACCTGGGTGGCGAAACCGCCCAAATATGTAATTTTTATTTATCACTCGATCATACAAACACAACGGAATACACTATTGTATTGTGACCTCCGGCAAAATTTTCTGATTCCCACATGACGTAGCCGCAGCCCTATTTCCGGTTATGTCAATCATTATCTGCCAAATCGCAAGAACTGTCTTGCCAGAATTGAGGACCCCGATATTTTTGTGTGTAATCATAGTAATAGCGATAGCGATAGTGATACAGTTAACCTCTCTAAATGCACGCCTTTGGGACCACACTTTAACAACGTGCATTTAGAGAATAATAAGAAAAAGTGCATTTATAGAGGTCAAGTATATGGGGTCTTTGCTAGGAAAACCACAGTTAGAGACTATTTAGATTTTGACAATAAAATTTGAAATTGCTAGCTAAATCCAATTTGAATAAACTTTTTTTTATTTTATAAAGATCAAAAAGCTTAATAAAGTAAAAAAGAGTTTATTCAAAATTGGATTAATAGATAGCAATTTCAAATTTTATTGTCAAAATCTAAATATTCTCTAACTGTGGTTTTCCTAGCAAATACCCCATATATATGGGCCAGAGCTTGAGTGTTCATTTAGAAAAGGTGCACTTATAGAGGATGCACTTAGAGAGGTCTGACTGTATATACTTGACCTCTATAAAAAGCACGTGTTAAAGTGTAGTCCCAAGGGCGGGCATTTAGAGGGTTTAAATGTAGTACTTAACTGTTGAGTCCATTTTCGGATCCCGTAACCTCCGCAGCAAGTTTCGTTGGTGTAAAATCCTAATTCCTCGGACCAAATTAAACACACACCTTTGTCGAAGTATATTAGTTTATTAATGTTTTGCGTAGTGTTAGATTCGATTAGATTGCCAAAAGTATAGTCATCAGCGTTACACCGAATGAAAGATACTGGATTATTTCAGGAACGGAATGCAATAAATCCCGATGGCATGCTTTCTTTTTGGCAGCACTCATACGCCATAATAGGTCATATTACAGTCAGACCCCTCTCTGAGTGCGCCCTCTATAAGTGCACACACTCTCTAAATGCACACACAGGTTCCAGCTTATTGACTTTATAAATGAACTTTTTCATATTATTCTCTAAATGCATTTTGTTAAAGTGTGGTCCCAAGGGCATGTATTTAGAGAGGTTTAACTGTACTTAGTTCAATAGTGAAATCATATGACTTCACTAATTAAATTTAGTAATATGACCTGTTATTGTCTTTTCATGTTCCAAAACCTGCTTATATATGAACGTTGCCTTCGCTACCTACAGTAACTCTGCTTTGAATGGACATAATATTCTCTATCTCAAACGTAGTACCGATTCAGTCTATTAAATAATATACTTGGAAACGGGAACCTGCTCTTGTACGCAGTTCCCTCTAATCTTTACTTGGGCAATTACAATTCGTAAGTCACAAGGCTTAATATTTATTTACCACAAGCCGTAATAAATCTTGAAAATAAGGAATTTGCAACAGGTCTCACATTTATAAGCGTATTAAGAGTTTTGAATCTAAGATTAATAGAATAAAAATTGCCTTCGCTATAAAACCATCATTTCGAATTCTAATTTTAATAATTAATGTTTAATTAGAACTCCAGCTCACAAACGCTGCCATTTTTCTAATGATAATATATACTTTTTTATCACCGATTAATAAGTATTTTTTTTTTTTTTTAATATAAAATTATAGTATACTTATCATATATTAAAAAAGGTTATCCAAAATTTTTTATATCTGTAGAAATATGAATTAAATTCGAATTATTTAAAACATATTTTTAACGGATCGTAGCACTAATACTTGAATACGTTTGTTCCACTATGGCATTAATACCCGCGTAGGTTATTATTTACAAAGTATTATATATTCTATTTATTTTTTAATTTATTTGAAATTTTAGCAGTTGGTGGTCTGGTTATACCCCAAAGCGAATTATAACTATCATTCTTTGTATTTTTGCTGTTATAATCAGCTATGCTGGTATATCCCAATTTTAAATCTTCGTATTTAAAAACTTGTCAAACTTATTCATTAATTATTATTTATTTCTTCATAAAAGATCGTTCAAATATGTCAATTGCCATAGTTTATATGGCTAAGGAATTTAATTGGAATCATATTACACAAGGATTTGTATTGTCATCATTTTATATTGGTTGTTTTACGACACAAGTTATAGGAGGTATGCTTGCAGATAAATTCGGTGGCAGACGAGTATTAGGCATAGGTAAATTATATTCTAAGAGACATACTGTTTAAGAACAAAAATATTTATGTTTGGTTATTTCTGAATTATGTATTTCCAGGTTCCGCAACTTGGGCACTCTTTACTTTACTTACGCCCTTTTCTGCCAGAGTAAACATATACTGTCTTATACTGTGTAGAATTTGTTTAGGAATTGGTGAAGGTGTAACTTTTCCGTGTATTTCATCTTTAATCACAAAATGGTTTCCACCTAAAGAAAGATCTAGAGCTACTTGGTCAATAGTCGTTTCTATTTTTATTGGTATGACAATTGCCATGCCAATTTCAAATATGTTGGGATCGAGTAAATTTGGCTGGGAAAGCATGTTTTGGGTATTTGCAATTGCTGGCTTTATTTGGACTGTTATTTGGTATTTTTATGGGAAAAGTTATCCTAAAGATTATTCTGGAATCAGCAAAGACGAATTAGATTGGATTTTAGAAAGTAAATCAAGCACTTATTCAAAAGATAATTTAGAACGCTATCAACCAGGTTCCAGAGAATATGTACGCAAAATTCCTTGGAAATTAATATTTTCTCGTCGCGAAGTGTGGGCAATATTTCTTGGTGAATCTTTTAATTGTTGGGGGTTTTTTATTCTGCTTAATTGGCTGCCAATATTTTATTATGAATATTTTCATGTAGACATTAATTAAATTGGATATTACACTGGTAAAAAATCTTAATATTACTATTAATATTGCCTTATTATATTGATAAATTTTATAAATTTCAAATTTTTAGCTTTATCTTATTTTTTCTACATTATAATGGGATTTGTATCTGGTTATATCAGTGATTATGCGATTCATCAGTTAAAAATTCGAGTTTTAACTGTAAGAAGGTCTGTTAATCTAATTGGATCTCTTGGAATATCAATATCTCTTTTACTTGTAAGCATGAGCAAGATTGCAAGTTTTTATTATTGTTATGATTGTTGATGTAATTGGTTGATGTTGAAATTTAGATATTTCAATATGAAGGTTTAACTTTTTTGTGGCTATTTCTTTAAAGTTAAGCTATAGAGCCTACGGTAAAAATATATGCGAATTTAATAAATTTTTCAGATCATGATCCCAAATTTTTGCATCTACCAATCCTACATTTTGTCGTTATATTTATTATTTTTTAATTAACTTATATGTATAATTTACAGGCGACGTATTTGGCAAAAACTTCGCTTCAAGGATTATTGATAATAACGATTGGATTCGCATTATATTCATTCCAAATCTCGAGTACAAATGTATCTCCGGTAATTAATTAATATTGAGCTTAATTAAATGATTAATTCATTAATATTGATTCATACATTCATTTAATATAAAAAAATATTATCAATTCTAGATGGATATTGCACCAAAATATGCTGGTTTGATAGCTGGTTTAACATATACTTGTTGCATGGTACCAGGTTTTTTTGGTGTTGCATTAACAGGATGGATATTAGAAATTACTGTTAATGATTGGAGTATTATTTGGTCTCTGAGTTCTTTGTTCTATATTTTTGGAATATTATTTTTTGGTTGCTTGGCTGGTGGAGAGGTAATAATAGATTGAAGTGATGGGAGTAAGGGTTATTTATGTACAATCAGACCTCTCTAAGTGCACCCCCTATAAGTGCACACCCTCTCTAAATGCACTCAAGTTCTGGCGTAAATCTATACTTGACCCCTATAAATGCATTTTCCCAATGGCGTGCATTTAGAGAGATTTGACTATATGGGCTAGGTGCTACAAAAAGAGACGAAATTGACAATTTTTCAAAAGGTATTGTTTTACATAGATTAATTTAAAAGAAGATCTTTTTTTTTGTCAATTTCGTCCCACTCATATTATAAATATGTATTTAGTTCTAATTTGTTAATTGCATTCCTAAGATATGCGTAGCCTGATGTAGAATATGCTTATAAATATAGTAACTTGCTCTAATTCATTCATTTCAATATTTTAGTGACTTAACATTGAATTTTATAATCTTTTTTTATTTAAACAAATTTTTTTGATCATAAATTAAATAAACACCAAATGATATACAACTAGAAATGTTATCTGTCTAATAATTAGCTGAACCTGAGTGGCGAAACCGCCAAAATATGTAATTCTATTTATCACTCGATCATACAAAAACACACTATTGTAATGTGACCTCCGGCAAATTTTCTGATTCCCACATGATTTAACCGCAGCCCTATTTCCGGTTTATCTTTTATGAGTTTTCCGGACAAAATCGCATGCCAGAATTGAGGACCCGATGATTATACTATTTTTTGAGTGATCATAGTAATAGCGATAGCGATAGTGATACAGTTAACCTCTCTAAATGCACGCCTTTGGGACCACACTTTAACAACGTGCATTTAAAGAATAATAAGAAAAAGTGCATTTATAGAGGTCAAGTATATATTTGGGCCAGAACTTGAGTGTTCATTTAGAAAAGGCGTGCACTTATAGAGGTGCACTTAGAGAGGTTGCATTTGGAGAAGTCTGACTGTATATACTTGACCTCTATAAAGGCACGTGTTAAAGTGTAGTCCCAAGGGCGGGCATTTAGAGAGGTTTAAATGTAGTACTTAACTGTTGAATCCATTTTCGGATCCCGTAACACTCCCGTAACCTCCGCAGCAAGTTTCGTTGGTGAAAAATCTAACTCTCGGACCAAACTCAAAACACGCCTCTGTCGAAGTGTCTTAGATTATTAGAGTTTTGTGTAGTTTTAGTGTTAGATTCTGTTACAACCACAAAAGTATAGTCATCATTCACCCTATAAAAAAATCCATCCGGATATGCACGTGTTTCTACGAAATCTGTGGAACGGCCAGAGAAACGGGTTTGCACGTGTGAGTTCCGTGTTGGCACTACTAAAATGGTCCAAATTGGACCGTCTGCCCGGACATTTTGGACTGTAAATGGACCGGGTTTTGCTGCACTTTACTAAGCCGAAATTCACGTGTTTTGGCACGGGTCGAGACACACGTAAGTTCACGTGCATATATTTCTTACTAGTTCTAAGCAAGAATGAATTCGATTTAGTTAGAGTACGATATAATTGCGAAGGGCGGTAACAAACGTGTCTATAGTAAATTTTGCAAGGAATTTTTTTTGTTAGAAAGAGTCTTTCCATAGACGAGATTTTGAGGTACAGACGATTTTTTAAAAAAAAAGTCGTTTGTTTTGAATTTTCACTTTACACCTGATCCTGCGACTTACGAGCTTATACGTGTCACCCCGAATACGTGCCATTCCGTATAAAAAATCTTACACGTGCCATTCTGGACATACACAACGTGTCGATACGTATCATTTCAAACACGTGCAATTCCGTGTGGCGTACATATAAGCGCCACAGTACACGTGTCATTACGGTAAGACCTCCCGGACCGCTTTTTTCATAGGTCACCGTGTGATGAATGATACTGGATTATACCCGGAGCAAATGCAATAAGCCTGATGGCAGATTTTCTTTTGTTTCTTTTGTCAATATGACCAGGTCATAATACTGAGTTCAGTTAGTGAGATCATATGACTTCACTAATAAACATAGTAATATGACCTTGTCATGTGCAAACACTACTCATATATAAACGTTGCCTTCACTACCTACAGTTACTCTGCTTTGAATGGATAATTATGCAGGTTCAACTTTTCTATCTCAAACGTAATACCGACTCAGCCTATTAAATATACTTGGAAACGAGACCTTTCTCATGTACGCAGTTCCCTCTATGCTTTGCTTTGCATTTACTATTTATAAGTCACAAGGCTTAATATTTATTTACCACAAGCCGTAAGAAATTTTGAAAATAAAGAATTTGTAACAGGCCTCATATTTGTAAATGTTTTAAGAATTTTGTATCTAAAATTAGTAGAAAAAATTGTTTTCGTTATAAAATGTATTTCTAAAAGTTAAAAGCAATTATAAAATTTAAATTCTAATTTTAATGATTAATGTTTAATTAAAACTATAGCTCACAAAACACTGCATTCTTCTAATGATAATATAAACTTTTTATTAACGAATAATAAATATTTTTTTTATATAAAATTATAATATCCTGATCATATGTTGTATTAAAAATAGGATTATCCGAAAATTTTTTATATCCGTAAAAATATGAATTAAATTCGAATTATTCAAAACAAATCCGTATTATATCTGGATGACTTTTTTTAACGAATCGTAGTAATATACTTGAATACGTGTGTTCCATTATGACATTAATACCCTCGTAGGTTATTATTTTCAAAGTATTATATATTTTATTTATTTTCTAATTTATTTTTGAAATTTTAATAGCTGGTGGTCTTGTTATACACCAAAGCGAATTATAACTATTATCCTTTGTGCTTTTGCTGTTGTAATCAGCTATGCTGGTATATTACAATATTAGATCTTTGCCTTTAAAAACTTGTCAAACTTATTCATTAATTATTATTTATTTCTTTATAAAAGATCGTTTAAATATGGCAATTGCCATAGTTTATATGGCTAAGGAATATAATTGGAATTATATTACACAAGGATATGTATTATCATCATTTTATATTGGCTATCCTACGACGCAAATTATAGCAGGTGTGCTTGCAGATAAATTCGGTGGTAGAAGAATATTAGGCATAGGTAAATTATATTCTAAGAGACATACAGTTTAAGAATAAAAATATTTATGTTTGGTTATTTCTGAATTATTCATTTCCAGCTGCCGCGACTTGGGCATTCTTTACTTTACTTATTCCATTTTCTGCCAGAGTAAACATATACTGTCTTATACTGTGCAGAATTGGTTTAGGAATTGGTGAAGGTGTAACTTTGCCGTGTATTTCATCTATAATCACAAAATGGTTCCCCCCTAAAGAACGATCTAGAGCGATTTCGATAATATTTGTTTCTATTTTTATTGGTTTGGCGATCGCAATGCCAATTTCAAATATATTGGGTTCGAGTCAATTTGGCTGGGAAAGCATTTTTTGGGTATTTGCAATTATTACCTTTATTTGGACTGTTATTTGGTATTTTTATGGGAAAAGTTATCCTAGAGATTATTCGGGAATCAGCAAAGAAGAATTAGATTGGATTTTAGAAAGTAAATCAAGCTCTTATTCAGAAGATAATTTTGAACGTTATCAATCAGATTCTAGAGAATATATACACGAGATTCCTTGGAAATTAATACTTTCTCGTCGCGAAGTGTGGGCAATATTGCTTGGTCAATTTTTTAATGCTTGGGGGTTCATTATTCTGCAAAATTGGTTACCAATATTTTTTTATGAATATTTTCATGTAGACATTAATTTACTTGGATTTTACACTGGTAAAAATTATAATATTGCGTTCGTGTACTATTAATATTACCTTATTATATTGATAAATTTTTTAAATTTCAAATTTTTAGCTTTACCTTACTTTTTGTACATTATAATGGGACTTACATCTGGTTATATCAGTGATTATGCAATTTATCAGTTAAAAATTCGTGTTTTAACTGTAAGAAGGTCAGTTAATCTAATTGGATCCATTGGAATATCAATATCTCTTTTACTTGTAAGCATGATAAAGTTGCAAGTTTTTGTCGACTGTTGATGTAATTGGCTTATGCTGGAATTTAAATATTTCAATATGAAATTTGAAATTTTTTTGTGGCTATTTCTTTAAATTTAGGCTAGGAATTAACGTTTTGTATTTTCAAATCAAGATTTCAAATTTCTGCATCTACCAATCCCACATCTTGTCGTTATATTTATTTTTTATTTAACTTATATATATAATTTACAGGTAACGTATTTGGCAAAAACTTCGCTTCAAGGATTATTGCTAATGACGATTGGATTTACATTATATTCATTCCTAATCCCAAGTATAAATATCTCTCCGGTAATCAATTAAAACTGAGTTTAATTGATTAATTAATATGCTGAGATAGTTAATTGATTAATTTCTAATGCACATTCATTCATTTAATATAAAAATAAACCCTTGTCAATTATAGATGGATATTGCACCAAAATATTCGGGCGCAATATTAGGCTTAGCAACTACTTGTGGAGTGGTGTCTTCTTTTTTTGCCGTTGCATTAACAGGGTGGATTTTAGAAATTACTGGTAATGATTGGAGTATTGTTTGGAATATATGCTCTTTGTTCTATATTTTTGAAGCTTTATTTTATGTTTGCTTAGTTGGTGACGAAATAATAATAGATTGAAATGATGGAACTATGGGTCATTTATGTATTATGATTATGTATTTGTTTTAATTTGTTAAGTGAATTCCTAGCTAATGCGCTGCCGGAGTAGAGTATGGAATAGACTTATAAATATAGTAATTTATTCTAATTCATCCGTTTCAACATTTTTATACGCGTCATTCTGGTTATACTGATAGCTAGATTAACTGACAATTGGTTATATCGACACTTTTTTCAAAAAAAAATCTATAATTTTAAAATTATGTTGGTTATGCTGACAATCATATGAGATATTAATTATACTGACATACTGACAATTTTAATATTAAAAAATTATTTAAGATAATTTTTTATTGCTGGATATAGTAACAATTTTTATAAATTGACTGTCATTATAGGTGTACCAATCAAATTAATTCTTTGTTAAATTTGCTTTATGCTAAGCTTAGCATATAGCAAAATAGTGTTTTGCAATATTTAGTATAAAATAAGCAATGCTTAGAGATGTGTCAGATTTTAATTGTGATTAGTTTACTATAGAGCCCACCTTCTCTTCCTCCTTTTTGAAAAATTTAGGCATTCTAATTGGTTGTATGTATCTATTTAGATCTGAAATTTTGATTACCTCCCTCCCACCCTATGATATCTGCCAATATCTAATACTTTCCTTAGCATAAAACAATAAGCATATATTCATTTCATCATTTTATGCAAATACAAGTATTTGCAGGGCATCACTGGTGCCCCTTTTGGGGTCATGAATTTAAGCTAATAGAATTGCAAAAACGATTATATATTTGTCATATTTATAACAAAAAATAAAAAATAAAATAAAAATAAAATAAAAAAATAAAATACAATAAATAAAAATTACCAATTCCAACTATCGCTATGTTCCAACTACCATGCTAAATTCTATATTAACCATTTTGCTAAGCTCTATACTATTATGCATGTCCCATATTAACTACTGTGCTACTATTTGCTATATCTGAACTATATTCATTATCATGTGAAAAGTTAGTACTGTATTAAAAAAATAAAAAATACAAAATACTACTGTACTACATCCTGAACTATCATGCATTTACTATCATATGTTTGTTATTATACTATGTTCCATTTGTTTTAAAGAAAAAAAGAAATGTTAGTACTATATATATATATATATATATATAATTTTTACTGTGTTACTAATGTCCCAAACCATCATGCTTTTGCTATTGTGCTATGTTTGTTATTATCGTTCTAAAGAAAAAACTGTTAATAATATGTATATAAAATATATATATATATTACTGTGCTACTAACTATCTTGCTACATCCCAAACTATTATGCTTTCAACTATCAAATGTTCATTATCATACTACATTTTGTTCTAAAGATAAAAGAAACATTAGTATTGTATTTAAAAAAAAAATAACAATCAACTCTCATGAAATCAGTATGCATAGTGAACAGGTTTTGTATCAGTTTTAAGAGGTTAGGGCAGTGTCATTAATCACCTGATTATTTTTTATCAGAGGCCTACCCCCTCCCTCTTCCTCAATATATAAATAGTCAGGTTCTTATATATAATTTCAACTTTTTTTACCCTCCTCCCCCCCTAAAAAATCACCTGATTTTTGTTACTCCCCTTATTGGATTTGAAACCATTACAAATGGATTAATATAATGGGAATGGACTTGGTAGATTATTTTTTTTTATCAGATTTGCAGGTTATCAGTTTTGACAGGATCAGTTTTGAGAGGATCAACTGTAACAATAATATTTACTATGCTACTAATGCCTCAAACTATTATGCTCTACTAATGTGCTATGTTCATTATCGTGCTATGTTCATTATTGTGCTACATTCTATTCTAAAGAAAAAATGAAATGTTAGTACTGTATAAAAAAAATTACTACAGTGCTACTAACTATTTTGTTATGTCCTGAACTACCATGTTTCTTCTATCATGCTATATTTGTTTTTGTGTAAAACATTAGTACTATATTAAAAAAAACAAAATACTACCATGCTACTATTTTGCTACATCCTGAATTATTATGCTTCTACTATTGTATATTCGTTATCACACTATGTTCCGTTCTAAAGAAAAAAGGTAATGTTAGTACTGAATATATTTATATATAATTTATTACTGTGCTCCTAAACTATCATGCTTCCACTATTATGCTATGTTCGTTATTGAGCTATGTTCTGTTCTAAAGGAAAAAACAACGTTAGTACTATATATAAAAAACAAAAAAATACTACACTAAATACCTTGCTACATCCTGAACTATTATGTTTCTGCTATTATGTGAAATACTAGAACTGCATTAAAATATATATATATATAGTACCATACTATTAACTATCTTGTTACGTTCTGAACTATTATGCTTCTACTAACAAAGTGCAAATAATTGTGAAAACAATTTCTAAATTTGAAAGATATAAAGTGTATGTAATGAACGAAAATAAAGGTTTTAAAAAAATAATTAATAATAACTAATTATAATTCATAGCAAAAGACAAATTACAAATTTATTATAACATCAACA
Organism: Gigaspora rosea; assembly: GCA_003550325.1. Taxonomy (NCBI): domain Eukaryota; kingdom Fungi; phylum Glomeromycota; class Glomeromycetes; order Diversisporales; family Gigasporaceae; genus Gigaspora; species Gigaspora rosea. Next base: position 90,777 of record QKWP01000041.1, read on the forward strand.
TGCAAATGATCAAATGTTGCAATAATTACAGATTTTAAAAGTAATTGGTTATCTTATTTTAAAATTTTTCACGGCCTGATTACAATTTTTGGATATATCAAATCAAAAATGGCATTATTCTCATTATTAAGCAGTACTAATTATTGATTATTATAATTAATCTTATGTTTTTATTTATTGTAGAGCAATTTTTGCATTTTAATTTATACAAATTATACATTAGTCATGTATAATTACAGTTACTATGATCACATACCTTAAAAGTTAGCTAATATAAATTTACAGACTTTGACAATCATACAAATAATCACCAGATAATTCATAAACGATTATCTGGATAGGACCCAAATAATCTATGTGAGGTCATAGTTGAAAAATAGCTAATAGAGGCCTGTTTTTTAAAAATGGTTATATTTGAAAAGTAGGTATTAGAGAAAAAGGTTATATTTGAAACCCGCTAAATGGCAAAATAGGTATATTTAAAAGAATGCTAATGGGTAATTTTTATAAATGTTATATTTGAATGTGCTAATGAAAAATCAGTGCTATAATAGTAACCCAGCAGGTAAAAAAGAGAGAGGAGAAAAGAGAGAGAGAGGTAAAAGAGAGAGAGAGGTAAAAGGGAGAGAGGGGTAAAAGGAAGATAGAAGTAAAAGGGTGAAAGGGATAAAAGGCAGAGAGGGGTAAAAGGAAAAGAGAGTAAAAATTGTGCAAAAGGGCTTTTTTTTTAAGTTTTTTAATACAATTTGTGATATATATATTTATGATTCTTGGTAGGTTGTGGATTAAATGGGCTTAAGAAATTTTGAACTTTTCAAATTTTTTTTTTTTTTTTTTT
>QKWP01000041.1:110400-127567 GCA_003550325.1 Gigaspora rosea
TAAAATCTTATGATTCATAAAATTTTACTAATTTATTCTAACAAAATGCACTAAGTAAACTTGTTCAGCGCCAAAAAATACATATAAATATATTTGGACTCAGACCAGTCTGCAGACTTCGGACCAGACCCGGACCGGACTCATAGTTGAGTCTGAGTCTGGTCTGAAGTCTGAAATTAGTAAAATTTAGAGTCTGAGTCTGGTCTGATCCCAGACCGGACCCGGACCAGACCTAGGAGCACTAGTTTGTACTATGTTTGTGATTAAACTAAAATTATATACTCTATTCTGTTATGGTATTAACTACCGTATATTGCCGAAAATAAGCTACCTCCTAAAATAAGCTACCCCTGTTTTGATCCAAAAACGTCAAAATGCCTTTGACCTGAAAAAAAGCTACCCCTTTGTCGCACCAAAAGATATTTAACAAAATTTTTAGTTTCGAAAATAAGCTACCCCCACGATCGATAAATGGTGCTACATAGTAAAGTCTAAAGTTTACAAAAAATCGATCAAAGTCGCATAAATAACCTTGTTCAGCAGATCAAAATACGCGTACCCTAAAAATTTCATAAAAATCGAAGAACTTTTTATTATTTGGTAGTTAATTTTTACGTTCAACAGTTTTTTTTTACAAAAAAAAACTGTTGAACGTAAAAATTAAAAGTCAAATAATAAAAAGTTCTCCGATTTTTATGAAATTTCTAGGGTACGCGTATTTTGATCCGCTGAACAAGGTTACTATGCGACTTTGATCGATTTGCTTAGTAAAATTTAGGCTTTACTATATAGCAATTATAATCGATTGTTTTATAAGTTATCCTGATTTTTTTCTGCATGTTTATTTATTGTTTATAACATATTTATTTATTGCCTGCAGCATATTTATTTATTGTCCACAGCATATTTATTTATCTATTTTACTTGTTAGAGTTTGTGTTCGAAAATAAGCTACCTCTTTGTTGTGCTTTAAATTACTTAAAATAGTAAATAACCTGAAAATAAGCTACCCACGGTTTTTTTTGTTAAAAATCAGCAAAAAAAGGTAGCTTATTTTTGGCAACATATGGTAATACCAATAGTTAGGGTATATTATTAAACTGCATAGTTACTAGCTTAGTGCCCAAGGTTCAAGTTTGACTGAACTATATTATGCCCAAACTTGAATCAAGCTTAAGCCTAAATTTGAACACAATATTGCCAACTCTGAATCAGACTAGAGAATTTTATTCAATTTGGTATGAAGTTCTGAACATTTTTATGATTGGGATAGTATTTTTTAAATTCTTCATTTGATTAATTAATTAAAAGTGGGGTACATAAATCATTTATCATATAATTTTGTGGTATCGATTTTTCTTTTTAAAGTTTAGTAAAATTTTTTTGAGCAAATTGTTTGAACTATTAAATAAAATTATAGAGCAGGTTTTTATGATTATAAAAATAGTAAAATTATTATTAATTTTTTTTTAAGCAGTCTTGTCTTTATTAATTATTTGAACTACAAAGTAAATTACACTACCAAGCTAATGCCCAATGCGATCTGCCAAAACAACTTTCTGTTTCACTTCGGATTTTTAACTTGCTAAGAATTTTGTAATCTTTAAGATTAGCCCCCGATGAACATTAACCGGCCGTTGTATACCTTAATAGTAAAATTATTAAAATTGGTCGAATCTTTATTAAGTTATAAAAATTTAAACTTTAGGTATCAAAAGTTATTTACAAAAATCATATAATAATCATATAATATTGACCAATCAAAATTAATAATTTTGTATAACTTAGAGAAATTTGAGCCAACTCGGGAAAACTTTATGATATATAAAAGTATTTTTTTAAATATATACTATATTAAAATTTTACTATTATAAAATGTACATTTTATTCTATATTATAAAATTTTAGTCAAATTTGATTGCAACTATAGAAAGTTTTATTAGTAGTGTTACAAGCGACTTTAGCCTTTAATATAGTACTTGCAATATAGCACACAGCAACAGAAATCTTGTAAGGATCAAAGAAGATATGAAGTAGTGTAGAAGTGGAATATTACTTCACTAGAGCAGTTCAGTATATATTTATTAAAGAACAAAAGTATATTTATTGAGTAAAGTTATATTTATTTATTTAGATAATAATATTCAAGAGATATAACTAATTTTAAGTGTGTGAAAGAGGAGAAGGAAAATCTGAGTCTAGTGTGCAGGAAGGTAGAAAAACTAGAGTTTATATATCTTTTGAAAAGTAATAAAACAATAAAGTAATAAAGTGATAAAACAATAAAGTAATAGAAATACTTAGAATTTTTCTAGTATTTAAATTTAGAAACCTGTTCTATAACAGTAGCTCATTTTAATTTCTATATAATTTTATTGTACCATGAAAAACATATGATAAACAATTTATATACCCCTACCTTTAAATAATTATTGATTATTAAAGACTTGAACAACCCAAATATTATCAATTTTGAGCTGTATTTATAAATTTTTTTTAAATTAACATTAATTTGCTTTTAATTATATTTAGATATATATATTGTACTCGGATTTGGAATTTGTTCCAATTTGGAATCTGGCCTAATCCTACCTCTAACACTAGCTCTAACCCTAACTCTAAAGTCACTTAAAGTCCTAATTCTGCTACAAAATTCTTATCTGGGGGCAGCCCAATTCCAATTGGGCACTGGGGTACAGCATATACATTGCTAAAGTTTCTAATAAGCTAGCTTACTATGGCCTATTTGTTATATTCCAGGCTTGTTATAGCTTGCTACAGATTATTAGCTTGTATATCTATATAAGTTAATCTAAAATTTGTCTAATTTTTAAATTTAATATAAAATTTGGGTGTTATTTTATGGAGACATATTACCAAAGCAACTCTGTGATCAACAAATCAAAATTGATTATGTGATTTAGTGAACCAAGTTGATCTTAAAAAATCGACTTGACTAAGTCAACTTAAGTCGATTATAAAATTCGGCTATTAACCGAAAGTTGATTTCTTTATTTGCTTATAACACGTGACATGCAACGACCAATCACTGTTTGAGTTACACATAGATTAACAAGTTACACTTAGATTAACACTTAATATTGATGTGTATAATTAACCAATTTAATTTTATTCTACAATGAGCTATGATTACGATTTTTAAAATAATACAATTTGCACAATGACAATTTTTTTCCATTTACACGATATTAGATTGTTTTATTTAAATATGCTCTTCAATTTAGTATTAATATTTCTGTATTGTTTTATACTTTTGAGAGCATTGTATTAGTTTACTCAATTACATATGTAATTTAATATCAATTGAAATTTTTTTGGATAATGATTTTACCCAATCGACTAAGTCGGCTTTGCAAAAATCGGTTTGGTTAAGTCGACTAGTTGACTTAAGTCGATTTTACATATAACAACTTGTATCACTAATGTGATTAATATGATGACCAATACAAATTAGTGTTCTGAACTGAACTAAACTTAGGTCAAGTTCAGGTTCAGGATCAGTATTGAACCTAAACCTGAACATTTTTTAAAACATGATCAGATTCAGGTTCAGCATTGAACTTTTAGAGCTAGTTCAGGCTCAGTTTAGGTTCAGTTCATAAGTTCATTAACATGTTCAGGTTCAGTCTGGTGTTCATATGAACTAGTGATTCTAGGTTTGGGTCCGGGTTTTGTCTGGTCCAGACCAGACTCAAATTCTAAATTTTATTATTAAAACTTTATACTAAACTCAAACTCAATCATAAGTTTGGTTGGGCTAGTCCAAATTTTTCAAACTAGTTTGAGTCTGAATAAAAATATATGTATTTTTTGATGCTGAACAAGTTTACTTAGAGTTAAAAGTATAAATCAGTTAGTAAAATTTAGAGAATCATAGTATTTTGTATAATTTTATTAATAAAATTATACAAATTTCTATGATTATCTAAATTTTACTAATTGATCATAACTTCTTGTTTTAAGTAAACTTGTTTAGCACCAAAAAATACATCATATCAGTATAATTTATTTTATTTTTCTTAAAATTTATGTCAAAGATGCTTAATTTTGAATTTTTCATAAAATTTCCAAAATTAAGCATCTTTTCTTCAAATTTTAAGAAAAGTAAAATAAAATATGCATATGCCAATTTGATGTATTTTTTGGTGCTTAACAAGTTTACTTAGTACAAAAAGTTATAATCAATTAGTAAAATTTAGAGAATCATAAAAATTTGTATAATTTTATTAATAAAATTATACAAATTTCTATAATTCTCTAAATTTTACTAATTAATCATAACTTCTTGCACTAAGTAAACTTGTTAAGCACCAAAAATATATCAAATCAGCATATTTTATTTTACTTTTCTTAAAATTTGAAGAAAAGATACTTGATTTTAAAAATTTTTATAAAAATTTAAATCAAGCATCTTTAACACAAATTTTAAGAAAATAAATAAAATATACAAAATGATATATTTTTTGGTGCTAAACAAGTTTACTAGATCAAGAAGTTATAATCAATTAGTAAAATTTAGAGAATTATAGAAATTTGTATAATTTATTAATAAAATTATAAAAATTTCTATTATTTTCTGAATTTTACTAATTGATCATAACTTCTTGATCTAATTAAACTTGTTTAGCACAAAAATACATCATATCAGTATATTTTATTTTATTTTCCTTAAAATTTGCGTCAAAGATGCTTAATTTTGAATTTTTTATGAAAATTTTAAAATTAAGCATCTTTTCTTACATTTTAAGAAAATAAAATAAAATATGCCAATTTGATATATTTTTTGGTGCTAAACAAGTTTACTTAGTGCAAGAAGTTATGATCAATTTGTAAAATTTAGAGAATTATAGAAATATGTATAATTTAATTAATAAAATTATACAAATTTCTATGATTTTCTAAATTTTACTAATTGATTCTAACCTTGTGATTTAGATAAACATGTGCATATAATAAACCTGAACATGTTCATGAACCTTGAACTAAACCTGAACTGAACTTTTTTTAAGTTCAGGTTCAGGTTCATGTTCAATAATTTTAAGTTCAGTTTAGTATTGAACTTTTAGAGCAGGTTCAGGTTCATTGAACCTGAATCTTTATTGAACTGAACTGAACTTCGGAACCTAATACAAATATATAAATCATATGATCAATTTTAATTGGTTATTATAGATATTCAAAATTTATTATTTTAAAAAAAATATTCAAAATTTATTATTTTAAAAAAAATATATTTAAAATTTATTTTTTAAAAAAAAAGTACAGTATGGGACAGGAAAACACATCTACCTTTTACTAATAAAAAAACTTTAAATCATTATAACTTTTTAAAAATAAGTTAAATCAAAATATCCTCTAACAAATTAATAGATTTTTAAATAAACTACATTTTTGTCAAAGGATTTTTTATTATTTTTTGATTTAAAGAAATTATTAAGAGTTAAAGTTTATAATAATTTAAAAAATTAGCATTTAATATAAAAAAAAAGATATATGTTTAATTTAGTGCTTGGATCCGGATTACAAAGTCCGGATTATCCGGATATAAAAAGGATAACAGATTTTATTTTTGTAAAACGGATAATAAATCTGGATGTTTATTTTAGCTGTTTTAAATCCGATTTTTTATCCGGATATATAAGCTAATCAATATCAGCCAATCAGAGAAGTTTAACGTGACTTTAATCAGATTAATCTAAAATTTTCTCTCCCGAAATCTTTTCTATTTCTTCCGGTAAATTACCTAACTCTCCAGAAACTATATCGCTGCCCCAGACTGAAGGTTCGAAAATAGCGATGTAATTTCCGGAGAGTTAGGTAATTTACTGGACGAAGCAGAAAAGATTCAGGGAAAAGAAAATAACTGTAAAGCAGGATGTCTAGTGTTACTCGTATAAAATTTAAAATTTTCGACATGTTGAATAACATAATTTAATATTGTCCAACTTGTCAAGCTTTTCAATTTTGACTGGCATCATTTATAAAAAAAAAATTTAGAATTACAGCAATTATCATCAATTCTGGGATACCTGAAAATTTTCTTGTTTTCTGAATCCTTTCTTTTTTGTCTGCTAATTACCTAACTATCCGGAAACTATATTGCTATTTTCGAGAGACAGAGATGTAGTTAGGTAATTTACCAGATGAAACAAAAGATTCTGTGAAATGAGAAAATTTTTAGGTGTCCCAGAATTTATGATAATAGTTGTAAATCCGGATACAATCCGGATTATAAACCAGATAACTAACACATATCTGGATATAAATTCGGATTAGAGAAAATGAAATAGGATATATATCCAGATATCCGGTTTAGTATCCGGATCCAAGCACTAGTTTAATTAACCAATTAGAATTAATTATACAAAATTAGTCAATCATAATCAATTATATAAGCCTTAAAAATTGGCACCTTATATGTATAGAGTAGATGTTTTATGCTGTTCCATACTATACAAACAAATCATATACATAATGGCAGAATTTAGCTATTTTTATCCTAAACTTAAATTATCATAGTTCTCTAAATGAGTCAAAAAATTTAATATTGTCCAATTTCTAGTTAGCATCAATCAACTTTAACTACAATTATAATAACTCCAATGATAACAACTTCAACTTCATGATGTATATTCACCAAATCTAACTAAAAAGTATCTAAAAAAAGTCTGTCTGATAAAAACTAAAAAAACTAAAGAAAAAAACAACTCATCTTAAGAACCCATTTTTAACATAATAATATCGAGTAATAATAACATACTTACTTTTATTACATTATATTAAATCCTTGTTCTCCTAATAAGGGTGTTACGTAATTGATGTTTTATAGTTTTCTATTGCTATCAGTAATAAAATGTTTTTGGCACTTTCCATTTTGATTTGCTATGTCCAAAAACTATAAGAAAGTTTTAAGTTATTACAATTATTTAAATCAAGAATATGATCATACTTGTTAATATATTCATATTAATAATCAGCTGTCATTTATAGAGCTGCAAACATTTAGAAGGTTCAAGGTAGTATGTCACTCTTCACATCATATAAGATTTATATATAATCATATTAAATGTCACGTCATATACGTCACGTCAAACGTCATAGTAAATGTTCATTGATGTTCTAATGTCTGCAGCTCTAGTTATTTATTTATATATATATATATATTTTTAGAAAAATTTTGATTTTCATTAGTTATGCACACTTTGAATTTTAAAAAAAATCAACTTCCATTTGTTATGTATCTTTTAAACTAGATTGAGATATGAACAACATGCATTAGTAAGTCACATACTGTGTATTGCCAGAACAGTAAGATTTATAATAGTAATCTTGATAGAAACTATAATAATTTTAATGCAAACCCTAACCACATATTGTAATTATTAGAATAACGAGCAAGTTTTGTATTAGAATTTTTTACAGTAATTCTTGATTAATTTAGTTGCAAACTCAACCTTAAAATGCTGAGTAAGCTTGTAACAGAATTTTTATAGTAGTTTATGATAGAAATTCTAATACATATTAATTTCCCTTTTCATTATTACTAAAGGACTCCAGACATCTAGTATGAAGGTTATACTTGTTTTTTCAGCAAAAACCCCTGAAATTTGAGAAGCAAAAAACAGCTTTTGTTAATTATCTTGGCATTCAGTGGGCCAATTTGAACAAACTTTTTGTTTAAAATAAAGTTCTTAGTGAGGTACATCTAACAAAAAAAGTTCATTCAATTCTGATTACTAGATCAAAAGTTATTTAAACAAATATATTTTGTCATTTTTAGCTAATTGGGCCAAAATTAGCCAATATCCAGTTATGACCTATATAAGTGATGTCCGGGTCCTATTACCAATATAACCTACAATGGCTTATCCATAATTATATAATGCACATTGTGAGAGTAGTGGGTATTGGAAATATAGCTAAAAACTATTAACAACACCACTATCCAATCAAACCAATACCTTTTAATTCTACAAGACTTTTGAACCTTGAATTGGTGTCAAAAAAGGGATGATTGATTCAGTCCAGGTTTCGAGGTTCTTTTGGCAGTGTGATCAAATGAGGATAAGTATTTTGGAATTTCTTGTGAATAGACTTCTGTTAATGGTTCAAATTCGCTCTACTTAGATCATGCAAAGTTGATTTTTTGTTTTGCATTACATGGATTTCAAAATTCAGAACTGACAGATGGAATTTGTTTTTGATTTACTGCAAATAGAATAATGTTCACATTTAAGGATATACAAGGATAATTTTTCATTTAGCACAACAAGGAATCAAAAATTGGGCCAGCAGTCATAGTTTTCCTGTCAGTCCTATTGGACAATTACAGGAAATTAAGGTCTCTATCAGGTGACACTGGATGAAAATAGCAGGAAAAAATAGAGTCAAAATCGAACAATTGGCACAATTGAGATCTAAAAAAAAAAGAAAGAAAATTGAAAAATGGGATAGCAGGTAATACAAAATGAAAAAATCAACTTTGCATGGCCTTATAATTCTTTATTCTAGTCACAATGATTAAAAGGCTCTAATGCAATCGTTAATATTATTAATGATTGTTGTGACTGAAGCTGGAAATAGCTGAAGCTGGAAATTTTAAATATTTTAATATGAAATTTACAAAAAATTTTGGAATGCATTTTGTACAATTTTTTTTTATAATTAGATTAGAATTTAGGGTTAGGGTTTATAATAAAAGAGTATAGTTGGATTTTAGCAGGGCTATAGTTTTAATCAAGACCTCTAATTTCAGCTTTAGCTATTTCCAGCTTCACTGCAACAATGATTGTTATGTGAACAAGGGCGAAATTAGATATGTGGGCGATTAATCTAACAATGGACAATGGAATAGTTAATTGATTGATTAATCAGGTAATTAAGGTTTAATCAATTTATGATTTTATATAAAAGGTAATTAATTTGATTTCTTTCTTTAACTGGGTTATACTATAGAGAATTCAAAGTGCGGGTTAAAAGTCACAACTAATAACACAATTTAGAGTAACAAATATTTTACAAATAAAAGGTTAATTTAATAAGTGATTTATTACAACAATTTTGGGTTAAAGAGAAACTTTCTTAGAGCTAACACTTCTACTCTTATTTCATTACAAATTAATTCAACCTTAACCTTATACTAAAATGCATATTAACAACCTTAGTAATATCAGTGTTTCAGACAAAACTCAAATTTGCAGACCAAATTTGGCAAAGTAGTTTGGAGTATTTCGGACTTATAGGGCGAAACAAAAATTCCTTGGTGCAAAACGGTTCAGATTTGAAAATTAGTTTCACCTGAAACACTGAAATAAATATAAATCACGTTAATTCAATGCAAATTTAATCACCCACAAACTCTGGTCACTACAATAGTAAGTTCTATTTCTGCTTTTTGCAATAACTCAATATAAATTAGAATAATTTTTTGTATTCAAATTTAGCATAGAAATTCTGATAATTCAAATACAAATTGATTCAACCTTAACCGATAGATAATTATTAAAAGAGTAAGTTCCATAACAGAATTTTTACAGTAACTCACGATAATAATCACAATAATTAGAATATGAACTAACTTAACCTTACACTGGAGTAGCAAGTAAGTTCTGTAACACCTATAATTATGATAATTTAACAAAAAGCAAACTAATTCAAACTGATTCAATCTTAACAAACTCAGATATCAAAGAAATTCATAATAAAATGTCTCGGGTCGTTGGGCATTAGTGGATTGATCCTTGACAGTAATAACGGAAATACATGACTGATAACAGAAATACATGACTGATAACAGAAATACATGACTGATAACGGAAATACATGACTGATAACGGAAATACATGACTGATACTGATCGGTTGCGTAAGTGGCTGACCAGTATCAGTTATGTATTTCCGTTATTATTGCCAAGTATCAATCCAATAATACGAGTGACAAAGATATTAAATGATCAAATAACATTTTCTTTTAAAACATAATAGCACTATTGTAATATTTGTGAAAATAATAAAATTAGGGTATTTACTTAATAAAATTTTTGTGGTAAAAGAGAGCTATTCTAGTATTCTGAAGTTCATTTTGTTTGTGTTAAATAACAGAGCATCTCTGAATCTAATTGTCTCCACATGGCTGATCGTACTGGTCCTTCGCTGTGTCACGCGCTGCGCAGCTACCTTATTTACTAAATGGCATAAATCTGATTGATCTGATAAATTTAATATATGCAACAAAACTAATAAATCTGATAAATGCAATAAGTGCGATAAATCGCACTTAATCCGTAATCTTTGTCGCCGGGAAGCATAGTCAGTGGATCGAGTCACGAGGTTCAAAAATATACATTATAAATATTTGTAATTCTTGCATACAATAAAAAAAATTTAAATTCTAATTACATAAAAAATGTTATATTTCTTTTAATCCTACTGTTAATTAATTTTCTTTTAAATTGAGCAACTTTTATATTTATTATTTATAATTTAGGAGCATATATATTTATTATTTTAACTTTATATAATCTTATGAATCATATCATAAATCAAATAAATATGAATTTAATATAGTAATTAATGAAAATTTTTATTATAAATTTATATTATTTATTGTAAACATAAAATTTAAAATTTATATATCGTGCATAAAATCTTAGTGTTGCCTCACATGGCAAAGTTTTGACTATAAAGCTTATGTACCGTCGAATACCTGACAGTGCAAATATCTCACATAAATTTTTTAGTTCGTATGTTCGTATAGAGTACATAAATATAAGTTTCGATTTTATTAATTGCATTCAGCGTAGTCTGTACATACCAAGGTTAATTTCCTTGGTTTGCCTTATTTTAACCTGTGTGTATAAACTATTAAAAAATGGCGCATTCAATCGAAAATATATGATATATAAGATAGCAGCACAAATACTAATTAGTTTAATTAAAATATATCAAGTTTACAACATTGGATTGGTGAGTTATATCATTAGAATAATTCTATTAAATTACAGTTTATGAAGTAATCTGGTATTTTTCAAATTCTAATACATAGTTTATTTATATAATTTTTTGATGAGTTATACTAGGAACCAGAAAGAATACCTTTTGTAATGTCATTAGGACAACGAGTTTAATAGCTATACTTGTAGTTGATACTGATTTATTTGAGCCTTATAATCTAACGTAACTTGGCGTCTCAATAAACACATATTGCTACATTACCTATCCATTGTAATTTTTGTAAAAGTTGTTTTTAGGTGTTCTTACAAATTTCTGTCATTGGCATATTGCAAAACTAAGTTGCAATATTCTCGTGGCTATCTACTTATATTGAATACAGTATCTAGGGCCTTATTCAGGAATTCCTTTTTTTAATTGAATAATACCGGCGAATGCTACATGAAAAATCAGTACTATAATTTAAGGATATCATAAAGATGCTATACACGGATATTATTTAAGAATTAAACCAGATAGGTGATAAATAATACCCAATCTTAATCACGGAGGTTTTATTTTAGGGTACTTCATGCAGTGCTATGCTTTCATTTAATATGATCATTTTTCGATGTTCTCAAAGTTGTAAATTACTTGTTTACCTTCATGACCTCTATTGAATCTAATAATATTTGGATGACAATCAGCTCTACGTAATAGCTAAGCTTTTATTATGTCAGGAAGTAATGCCAATTTTAACCTAACAAGTGCCTCATTAATAATATTTGACTATAATAAATAAATATACATAGATATTGATTTTTTGAATTACTTCTATTTTTAATTCATATTTCCTATTCGGATAAGTAAACGTTTTTATTGAATGTAATTGATATACTCAAATATTTAGGGAATGTACATTAAAAATACATAACCGATAACCAAAAACCCGATTGTTAAAACTCTACATCAAAACTTGTTTATTCCTATAATTATTTAATAAATTAGAAAATCTATTTGTTTTGTTATAATTCGACTTAAAGATTGTTTTCTTTTGTTGTATAGAAATCGCGTTAATCAAAGAACAGTGATTTATAGTAAATTTCATGTATCAATTTCACTATATTTCATTGATTAAAATAATTTATGTACGTGATGTTACATGAAACCTATGTACCAAAATCTTCCCTTTCTTTTTTGTTTTATAAATTCGTGTTGTCGGGATCTTGTGCTGTCAGAATATGTTTTCAGGATTTTCGGTGTTGGGATCAGAATTCTGGGGTAAACCAGAATATTCTGTGATTCAATTTTTGAATTTCGTACATCTTAAATGATTTTCAATTCTCACATTTTGTGTTAAAACTTGTGAAATTCGTTCTTATAGCTTTATTTTCTTATGTTTATATTTTGTGGTTCTTCTTCAGTCTGAATATTTATTGTATAAAATTCACGAATATTGTTATTTATATTGTCAAATTTTAGTAAAAATATTGCAATGATAAATATAAGGATAAATGTACAGACATTATTTCATCTTTAATGATACTCACAAGGTGCAATATTTAGCTTCATCAGCTTTTAAATAATGAATTCCAAGTACTGATAAGAAAATCAATTTCCTGTCCAAATGAAGCCATTCGAAGTAAATTTTGCAATGAAAATCCGGTATATTTCCATGCAAAAAGATCTTTCCATCTTGCCAATAAAAATAAGAGTATTGATATGAATGTGAACAATCCAAACAGTATTCTGCATGTATCTTAAATTCCATTATGAACTAGAAAATTCTCATAAATTGGTATAAGATACGTATAAGATATTCAGTCGAACATAAAACTAACAAAAATACTATAAGACGAAGGGGTAAAGAATAACTTTCCATATTAAAAAAAAACCTTTTAGCATTCTTAAATATATAAATGAAACCATAAATATAATTGCAATTGATGAACAGCAAATAATCACACACACATAAACCAAGTTGTATTTTACATCTGCTAATTCAAACCAAATTATGGGTGTAGTGATGAGCAAACAAAACATTAGATCATCAATTTTATCAACGAATGGTCTTTTGCAAGTTTAGGATCATCTTTATCAACGATCCAACGGTGATGGTCTGTTGCAAGTTTAAAATATAATAATTGGCTAATAACAGGAACTAATTATCTAATTATTGTAGAATAAGCATCAGTAGTGGAACATAGTCGTCAGTTTTAACGTCATTATCTCCATTAGTAACGTCCATGACACCCCGTAACATTACTCTTGCTACACCTTATCATAAACTTGACTGTCTAATACGCATGTAAAAGTTTTAAGAAACCCCAGCGCATGAACAGGTGTATGCCTTGTTATATTCTTATATATTCACGGAAATATGTACATATGAGTCTTGTAAAAGTGAAAAAGGTAGAAAATAAACAAAATTAAAAAACCATAACCTACAGTAATCAAAAAAGAAGTCAAAAAAATTAAAAATAACCATATTTGTGCATAAATTTTTTAAAGTTGCACGTAAATTGAGATTGTTATTAGATTTATGTTGTTGGTGTACGTATAAAAGTGAAAATGATTTAATATACAATTGATGCGCAGTAATAAACATATTTGAGCTGTTGACAGTTTTGCTTGTGCATGTGCAGTGTATTATTCTGATATGTAGTGGCAATGAATTTAGAATTATTAGTTTAATCGGAATCTATACATGTGTTCATAAATGCATAAGCATTACCCATCAATTCATATTTAGATTTAGGTGTGTGCGCTATTGTATATTTTAAACTTTCTGACCTCTATTAACAGTTTGAACAGTTTGTCAAACAGTTCGTTCTCTTATCTAGTTTTATAATCTTTCTTAAAATGTATATGCTAATTTAAACAGCTTTAGTAAATTACTTAAAGCGGACTGTTAAAAAAATTTTCGAATGTTGCTTACTAGAATTCAATATATTGTTTACTAACAAACGTGATACAGAATTCATCATATTGTTCATTGACAAATGTAACACATTTTACTAAAATTTGAGAATTAATATCATGTATGCAGATGGCTACAGTTTACATAAACCTTAATTTAATATTATATAAGCTACATAAGTACGGCTACTAAATTTGCTTGTAACATAATTCGTTTTGTATCTAAAATGTCAAAAGATATTGGTTTAAGTAAAATTGTTCAAATTACTAATGCTTCTAGTAAACTGTTTGCGAATAAGAATAATCCAGAAAATTCGGAGGAAATATTCTGGCTTGGTTATTGTAATGAATATGGAATCGAATTTGAGAAGAATGAAAAAAAAGCGTTTACTTATTATCAAAAGTCAGCAAATATGAATAATTCTGATGGAATGTATTATGCCGGCCATTGTTATTATTTAGGAATTGGGGTTGAAATCGATAAGAAGAAGGCATTTGAATATTTTCTAAAATCAGTGAGTCTGGTAATTTTATGGGAATTTTTAAAACAGCCGTTTGTTATAAATACGGAATTGGTGTAGAAAAAATGATTATAAATTCCGATATTGGATTCAAAGGTAGATTATTTATTTATTATTTATTAATTAATTTTTATTTTAAAATCGAAAATCTCAACTATTTACTGTAATCATTAGGGAGTAAGAATAAAAATAATTATTAAGATTTAAAACTTAACAATTTATTTTTAAGTAATAGTTTTAAATTACTTGTATAGTGAGTATGTATAAAATATTTATTCTAGTTAAATGTGTTAGATAAATAACAATTTATTTTAAGTAATAGTTTTAAATTACTTGTATAGTGAGTATGTATAAAATATTTATTCTAGTTAAATGTGTTAGATAAATATCAAATATGTTGTTGACTACTGATTCAATCAACTTTTTACAATTAATTTTAGACTGTGAGTACAAAAAACACTTATTAAACTAAGTAATTAAAATAAGCTATTCAAGTTCATGTTTATTTACTATTTAATTCGCATTAATTTAGTTAGTGAGTATAAAGATCATTTACATATTAAACTAAGTAATTAAAATAAGCTATTCAAGTTCATGTTTATTTAATATTTAATTTCTTTTTATTCGCATTAATTTAGTGCGTGAGTATAAAGATCATTTACGTATTAAACTAAGTAATTAAAATAAGCTATTCAATTCATGTCTATTTACTATTTAATTTCTTTTGATTCGCATTAATTTAGTCGGTGAGTATAAAGATCATTTAAGTATTAAACTAAGTAATTAAAATAAGCTATTCAAGCTCATGTTTATTTAATATTTAATTTCTTTTTATTCGCATTAATTTAGTTTGTGAGTATAAAGATCATTTACGTATTAAACTAAGTAATTAAAATAAGCTATTCAAGTTCATGTTTATTTACTATTTAATTTCTTTTTATTCGCATTAATTTAGTTTGTGAGTATAAAGATCATTTACGTATTAAACTAAGTAATTAAAATAAGCTATTCAAGTTCATGTTTATTTACTATTTAATTTCTTTTTATTCGCATTAATTTAGTTTGTGAGTATAAAGATCATTTACGTATTAAACTAAGTAATTAAAATAAGCTATTCAAGTTCATGTTTATTTACTATTTAATTTCTTTCTATTCGCATTAATTTAGTTAGTGAGTATAAAGATCATTTACGTATTAAACTAAGTAATTAAAATAAGCTATTCAAGTTCATGTTTATTTACTATTTAATTTCTTTTTATTCGCATTAATTTAGTTAGTGAGTATAAAGATCATTTACGTATTAAACTAAGTAATTAAAATAAGCTATTCAAGTTCATGTTTATTTACTATTTAATTTCTTTTTATTCGCATTAATTTAGTTTGTGAGTATAAAGATCATTTACGTATTAAACTAAGTAATTAAAATAAGCTATTCAAGTTCATGTTTATTTACTATTTAATTTCTTTCTATTCGCATTAATTTAGTTAGTGAGTATAAAGATCATTTACGTATTAAACTAAGTAATTAAAATAAGCTATTCAAGTTCATGTTTATTTACTATTTAATTTCTTTTTATTCGCATTAATTTAGTTTGTGAGTATAAAGATCATTTACGTATTAAACTAAGTAATTAAAATAAGCTATTCAAGTTCATGTTTATTTACTATTTAATTTCTTTTTATTCGCATTAATTTAGTTTGTGAGTATAAAGATCATTTACGTATTAAACTAAGTAATTAAAATAAGCTATTCAAGTTCATGTTTATTTACTATTTAATTTCTTTTTATTCGCATTAATTTAGTTTGTGAGTATAAAGATCATTTACGTATTAAACTAAGTAATTAAAATAAGCTATTCAAGTTCATGTTTATTTACTATTTAATTTCTTTTTATTCGCATTAATTTAGTTTGTGAGTATAAAGATCATTTACGTATTAAACTAAGTAATTAAAATAAGCTATTCAAGTTCATGTTTATTTACTATTTAATTTCTTTTTATTCGCATTAATTTAGTTTGTGAGTATAAAGATCATTTACGTATTAAACTAAGTAATTAAAATAAGCTATTCAAGTTCATGTTTATTTACTATTTAATTTCTTTTTATTCGCATTAATTTAGTTTGTGAGTATAAAGATCATTTACGTATTAAACTAAGTAATTAAAATAAGCTATTCAAGTTCATGTTTATTTACTATTTAATTTCTTTCTATTCGCATTAATTTAGTTAGTGAGTATAAAGATCATTTACGTATTAAACTAAGTAATTAAAATAAGCTATTCAAGTTCATGTTTATTTACTATTTAATTTCTTTTTATTCGCATTAATTTAGTATGTGAGTATAAAGATCATTTACGTATTAAACTAAGTAATTAAAATAAGCTATTCAAGTTCATGTTTATTTACTATTTAATTCGCATTAATTTAGTTAGTGAGTATAAAGATCATTTACTTATTAAACTAAGTAATTAAAATAAGCTATTCAAGTTCATGTTTATTTACTATTTAATTTCTTTTTATTCGCATTAATTTAGTTTGTGAGTATAAAGATCATTTACGTATTAAACTAAGTAATTAAAATAAGCTAGTCAAGTTCAGGTTTATTTACTATTTAATTTCTTTTTATTCGCATTAATTTAGTGTGTGAGTATAAAGATTATTTATGTATTAAACAAGTAATTAAAATAAGCTATTCAAGTTCATGTTTATTTACTATTTAATTTCTTTTTATTCGCATTAATTTAGTTTGTGAGTATAAAGATCATTTACGTATTAAA
>QKWP01000041.1:130051-170019 GCA_003550325.1 Gigaspora rosea
CTAATGGCTTTTTAAAATTAAATATACAAGCCGGGTTAAGCCAATAAACATCTTCAGCATTAAATATAATAATTGAGAGATGCTAATGGCTTATTTGTTGTTTAAAATTTCTGTAATTGGCTTTTAAAACTTAAATATACAAGCCGGGTCAAGCCAATAAACATCTTCACATTAAACATTATAGTTGAGAGGTACTAATGGCTTATTTGCTATTTATAATTTCTGTAATTGGCTTTTTAAAAACCTTAATATACAAGCCGGGCCAAGCCAATAAACATCTTCAGTATTAAATATAATAAATTAAGATACTAGTTGCTTATTTAACTATATATTTATAATTATTGTAAAAGGCTTTTTAAAACATAAATATACGTACAAGTCAATAAACACTTTAAGTATTAATATAAATAAAAAGCCTCATTAATGATTTATCGATGAGTTAAATATATTTTTATTGATAGCTTCATCAAAAACATTTTTTTTTTTAGCGGGAGTTTCGTCATTTTGAATTTGGGTTTCGTCTTTCGTCAGCAGAATTTGAGGTTTCGTCTTTCGTCAGAGGTTTCGTCTTTCGTCATCAAGCAAAAAAGGTTTCGTCTAACAACTATATCCGTTAAGTTCAAAAATCATATGAAATGTATGTTTATGGTAGTAAGCTCAAAATATATGGGTTAACTCAAAATACAGAAACGAATGAATATATGATGGTATTTCAATATGCCAACAGTGGAAATCTTTATAAGTTTTTAAGAACAAATTTTCGTGACCTTAATTGGCAGGCCAAATTAAAACTACTACTTGATATTTCAGAGGATCTAAATTTGATATTTCAGAGGATCTAAATTTAATTCATGCTACAGACTATATTCATGCAGATTTTCACAGCGGTAATATTTTGCAACATAAAGGAATCAATGAAAATATGAAATCTTACATCTCGGATATGGGATTATCTAAAAAATATAATGAAAGTGATTCAGAGGGTTGTATTTATGGCGTCATGCCTTACGTCGCTCCAGAGGTTTTATCAAGTCAGAAATTTACAATAAATGCGGATATTTATGGCTTTGGAGTTATCATGTCAGAGATCTCAACTGGCCAAAGACCCTTTGATGGTTATCAATTTAATGAAGAACTTGCTGTAAAAATTTGCATTGGATTACGACCAGAATTTGCACCAGGAACTCCAGAATGCTATATTAAATTGGCTAAGCAATGCATGAATTCTAATCCTAAAGAACGACCATATGCTTGGCAAGTTCGTAATAAACTTAAAGAATGGATTAAAAGCATTGAAAGTTCAGATGATAATGAAATTAAAAAACAATTCTTAGATGCTGATAAAATAGCTGAAAAATTACCAATTAATTTACCAAAACATCCAGATTTTATGTATACTAGTAAATTGATTAATACACAAAAAATATTGAATACAATTAAAGGTAGCTATTTGGATAAATTTTTTATACATGTTTTGCTCAAATTAATTTTATATTTTATATTTAGTAAGCAAACCTATTGAATCCATTGATCTTTCTGATTATTGAAGTTACTGATACAAGTATTATATTGAGTTTATAGTTCGAAATTATAAATTAAATAAACATCAGATAACATAAAATAATTAACAACTAGAAATGTATCTGTTAGTGCTTCGATCCGCAATTCGTCTAATTCGGATTAATCAGACAATTCGGATTAAATGCGGATATCCTTATCCGTGAATTTTAAACGGATAGATCCGTAATATATTTCGGATTGTCCTTATTAACTAGAGCATGTGACATACATATCGTGACCAAGATCGACAAATGCAGATGCAACGTGTGAATTTGATCTTGGAGTGTTCTTTTTTTTTTTTTTTGAAGTGCTCTTTTATTTTACTTACCCGATCTATCCGCTACCTGCAATGTAAATAGTCTAAACAGAAAAAATCTGCTTTATTGATTGTTACCAATCCGAAGTTGAGATTGAAAAAAAGACGAAAATAATGCATTTCATAAATAATTTTAACCGAATGTATTATGACATTTATTAGGAATTGGGGCTAAAGTAGATCAGTATAAAGCATTTATACATTATCTGAAGCATTAAGGCAGGTAGTTTATAAATTTATAAAACAAAAGTTAAGTATGTTTGGGTTTTCATTTAAAATCAAAACTTTTTCAATCTATTTTTAATTTTTTATAATCTCTTAGACGAGAATTATTATGATTAATGAAGAATTTATTGCAATATTTGTTGATTTATAAGCTAAGTATAAAAATATTATTATCATAATTTCACATATACATTTTATGTGTTAATTAGGTGTTAATTAAACTATCCCAACAGTATTTATTAACCGACTTATTTAGGACATTTTAGATGCCATGGGAAATATAAAAAAAGAATTACTGGATGCTTACTTGAAATTGGCGCAAACTACAGTACTTAGTTCTATTTTCGCTCATACAAACAAGAAAATGCAATTTTGATAATTCAACCCTTAAAATCGATCTGAGATTAGGGTTAAACAAGTTAAATAGGCTGAAATTTATTCAAAGCAAGAATTCATGTTCCAAAAAGGTTACAATTAAGTTTAATAAAGTTACTGTTGTGTCAAATTTTTAATATTTATAACGCAAATGATAATGTAAAAAATGTATATGCACAAATAGTACGTATGAACGAACATAGATATACTGTATATGTGCATATATGATTTTTTCTGTTCTAATCTGAATTTACTAATAGAATCCAGTTTAGACTTACAGGTGTTCTCATAAATTTTGGGATAAAAATTGACCGATGGTTATTCAGTTGAATTCAATAGATTTTTGATTCGGTGTTATCGTCATTGGATTTTTGGCATTGGATTTTCAAAAACTTATTGAATACAGCCAAATTTTTTGTCAGTTGTCCCAGAATTTATGAGAACAGCTGTAATTCGAATTTTTAACCGATTCTATCACAAAAAAATCGAATAACTTTTAAAAAATTAGAATCGAAGTACTGAATTTTGATTATTTAACGGATTGAATCCGAATTTATTCAATCCGAATCATATCCGAATTCAAATCGGATGCAGAAAAATGAATTCGGATTTAATTCGGATGGTCATTTAAAAATAGGATCGAAGCTCTAGTATCTGTCTAATTTTTAATTGAGCCTGAGTGGCTAAACAGCCCAAATATGTAATTTCTATTTATCATTCGATAATACAAACACAACTACGGAATACACCATTGTGACCCAGGAAATGTGACCTCTCGCAAATTTTCCTGATACCCATTTGTCACTATCAATCATTATCTTTTTGGTTTTCCGACAATATTTGTCTTAAGACCCTAGCGTCACCAACCTAAAAAATTTCGCTAAAAAATTTTCGAAGTTAAATTAAGGTTAGGGTTTGCTATTAAATTAGGTTAGAAAGAGCTTCAATACCAAAATTTCGTAAAGAAACTTTTTGTTAGTGCGCAGTAAGCCGTATCATAGGCAAAATGGTAATTTATGATCGATTTTTTGGTTTGGTTTGATTTTTTGCGCTTCTTCGCGTTACACCTGATCTCGAAACCTGATTGACTGGCGAAATAGTAGGTGGTGATGCTAGGGTGGTTATAACGGTCTTGCCAGAATTGAGGGCCCCCGATGATTAAACCATTTTTGTGAGTGATCATAGTAATAACGATAGCGATAGTGATACAGTTAACCTCTCTAAATGCACGCCCATGGGACCACACATTAACAGCGTGCATTTAGAGAATAATAAGAAAAAGTGCATTTATTGAGGTCAAGTAAATATTTGGGCCAGAATTTTGGTGTGCATTTAGAAAGTGTGCACTTGTAGAGGGAGCACTTAGAGAGGTCTGACTGTATATACTTGACCTCTATAAAAACATGTGTTAAAGTCCCAAGGGTGGGCGTTTAGAGAAGTTTAACTGTAGCACTTAAACGTTGGGTCCATTTTCGGATCCCGTAACCTCCGCAGCAAGTTTCGTTGGTAAAAAATCCTCTCTGACCAAACTCAACACACGCCTCTGTCGAAGTGTCATAAATTAATAGAGTTTAGATTCGGTTAGATTTCGTTACCACCACAAAAATATAGTTATTATTCACCGTGGGATGAAGGATACTGGATTCCCGGAGCGAAATGTAATAAATCCTATGGCTTGTTTTCTTTTGTCAGCAATTATACATATGATCAGGTCATAATACTGAGTTCAATTAGCGAGATCATATGACTTTACTAATTAAACATAGTAACATGACCTGTTATGGCATTGTCATGTGCTTTCACTGCTCATATTTAAACGCTGCCTTCACTACCTACAGTAACTCTGCTTTGAATGGATAACTATGCAGGTGCAACGCTTTCTATCTCAAACTCAATACCGAGTCAGTCAGCCTATTAAATATACTTGGAAACGAAACGGAACCTTGTTATTGTACACAGTTCCTCTATGCTTTGCTTTGCAATTACAATTCATAAGTCACAAGGCTTAATATTTATTTACCACAAGCCGTAAGAAATCTTGAAAATAAGGAATTTGTAACTGGTCTCATATTTGTAAATGTATTAAGAATTTTGTATCTAAAATTAGTAGAAAAAATTGCGTTTGTTATAGAATTATCATTAATGTAATTCTGAAAACTGAAAGTAATTATAAAATTTAAATTCTAATTTTAATGACTAATCTTTAATTAGAGCTATAGCTCACAAAACGCCGCCATTTTTCTAATGATAATATATATTTTTTTATAAGCGAATAATAAATAATTTTTTTTTTTAATATAAAAATTATAACATTTTGCTCATATATTTAAAATAGAAATATCCAAAAGTTTTTTATACCCGTAAAAATTCGAATTAATTAAAACGTATCCGAATGGACTTTTTATTGGATCGTAGCCTTTATACTTGAATACGTGTGTTCCATTATGAAATTAATACCCACGTAGGTTATTATTTCTAAAGTATTATATCTTTTATGCATTTTCTAATTTATTTGAAATTTTAGTAGCCGGTGGTCTGTTTATACCCCAAAGCGAATTATAACTATCATTCTTTGTGCTTTTGCTGTTGTAATCAGCTTTGCTGGTATATTTCAATGTTAGATCTTTGACTTTAAAAAATAGTCAAACACATTCATTAATTATTACTTATTCCTTCATAAAAGATCGCTCAAATATGTCAATTGCCATAGTTTATATGGCTAAGGAATTTAATTGGAATCATATTACACAAGGATATGTATTATCATCATTTTATATTGGCTATCTTACGACTCAAGTTATAGCAGGTGTGCTTGCAGATAAATTCGGCGGTAGAAGAATATTAGGCATAGGTAAATTATATTCCAAGAAACATACTGTTTAAGAATAAAAATATTTATGTTTGGTTATTTCTGAATTATATATTTCCAGGTGCCGCAACTTGGACACTCTTTACTTTACTTACTCCATTTTCTACCAGAATAAACATATACTGTCTTATACTGTGTAGAATTTGCTTAGGAATTGGTGAAGGTGTAATGTTTCCGTGTATTTCATCTTTAATCACAAAATGGTTTCCACCTAAAGAACGATCTAGAGCTACTTCGGCAATAATTGTTTCTGTTTTTATTGGTATGGCAATCGCCTTGCCAATTTCAAATATGTTGGGTTCGAGCCAATTTGGCTGGGAAAGCATTTTTTGGGTATTTGCAATTGTTGGCTTTATTTGGTCTATTATTTGGCATTTTTATGGGAAAAGTTATCCTAGAGATTATTCAGGAATCAGCAAAGAAGAATTAGATTGGATTTTAGAAGATAAATCAAGTTCTTATTCTGAAGATAATTTTAAACGTTATCAATCAGATTCCAGAGAATATATATACAAGATTCCTTGGAAATTAATATTTTCTCGTCGCGAAGTGTGGGCCATATTGTTTGGTCATTTTTTTAATGCTTGGGGGTTTGTTATTCTGCAAAATTGGTTACCAATATTTTTTTATGAATATTTTCATGTAGACATTAATTTAATTGGATATTACACTGGTAAAAACTATTAATATTGCGTTCGTGTACTATTAATATTGCCTTATTATATTTATAAATTTATAAATTTCAAATTTTTAGCTTTACCTTACTTTTTGTACATTATTTTGGGATTTATATCCGGTTATATCAGTGATTATGCAATTTATCAGTTAAAAATTCGTGTTTTAAATGTAAGAAGGTCTGTTAATCTAATTGGATCCCTTGGAATATCAATATCTCTTTTACTTGTAAGCATGAGCAAGATTGCAAGTTTTTGCCGACTGTTTATGTAATTGGCCGATGCTGGAATTTAAATATTTCAATATGAAGTTTTAAATTTTTTTGTGGCTATTTCTTTAAAGTTAGCTAGGAATTAACGTTTTGTATTTTCAAATCAAGATTCAAATTTCTGCATCTCCCAATCTTCATCTTGTTGCTATATTTATTTTTTTTATTTAACTTATATATAATTTATAGGTAACGTATTTGGCAAAAACTTCGCTTCAAGGATTATTGATAATAACAATTGGATTTGCATTATATTCATTCATAATCCCGAGTATAAACATATCTCAGGTAATTAATTAAAACTGAGTTTAATTAATTAATTAATTATACTGAGATAGTTAATTTATTAATTAATTTATGTGCATTCATTCATTTAATATAAAAATAAACCCTTGTCAATTATAGATGGATATTGCACCAAAATATTCGGGCGCAATATTTGGCTTAGCAACTACTTGTGCGGTGGTGCCTTCTTTTTTTGCCGTTGAATTAACAGGGTGGATATTAGAAATTACTGGTAATGATTGGAGTATTATTTGGTATATATGTTCTTTGTTCTATATTTTTGAAGCTTTGTTTTATGTTTGCTTGGTTGGTGACGAAATAATAATAGATTGAAGTGATGGAACTATGGATCATTTATGTATTATAAATATTTAATTGTTCTAATTTGCTAAGCTCATTCCTAATTTATGCGTTTCCTGGAGTATAGTATGGAATAGACTTATAAATATAGTAATTTATTCTAATTCATCCATTCCAATATTCTTATATTTATCGAGTGATTATAGTACTTAAAAGAAATTTACTAAATTTTTTAATTATAGATTAAAAAACAATAACTTGAAATGTCATCTTTCTGATTTTTATTTGAACCTGAGTGGCGAAATCGCCCAAATATGCAATTCCTATTTATCACTCGATCATACAGACACCAAAAAAATACAACTACGGAGTACGCAATGCGGGATCTCTCCTCGTTGCTCAACCTTTTCTATAGCATCAAGTTCACTTATTTTATTCGTTTACTTCACTCGTTTACTTTATTAATCTATTGCTGGCCTATGCAATTCATTATTCCAAATATCCGAACTGTTCGTCCTGGCTATTATCCATAACTAGTCAAGTTCTATTTCCTAACTCTTAAAGCTTTCCTTGTCATTATTTGTGGTTGTTGGTGTTATTAATAACAAAGCTGGTCTTGCATCGAACGCACCAAAGACAAAAATGGCAAATTAATCATACAATTCATCATTATACTAATCCTAGCACTTCTGTACTGATGTCAATTACCTTATGTCACAAGTAGGGATGTTATCCTGTTCAAACCGGTTAGTTTGTGCCCAAAAACTCGTTTGAACACTGTTCCGAAGCACACTATGTAAAACTGGTTATTTGACAAATGTATTACATTGTTACACTCAAACCACCTCTAAAACGGTTTAGTGAAACTGGGGTTTAAAATAATTGAAAGCCTCACGTGTTAGTAAATAGAACGTGATTGCGTATAGAGGTTTTATGTGATTTGCTTTTATGAAAGAGGCAGAACGGCTATGGGCATATGGAGATACCAATAGTCGTATCAGTTTATAAATAAAACTATAACTAACAATAATAATTCTATATAATGCGTGAAGACTATCACAGTAATCACGTGATCAAATATCGGTAAGCCGATATTTATTACAGTCGATATCGTTAATCACTAACGATTATAATCGATGGAAATCGGGTTACACAAGTGTATGAAGACACAAGTATTGGTTTATTTAATAAATCAGTGTATGAAGACACGATTTTATTATAATAATGAGTTATTTATTAGACAACTATTTAGTAGATAACTATTAACTAGTCTAGTAGACAACTGATTTGGCTCAAAGGCGAGACTCATCGTATTTATATATTTTTACTATATAGTTCGTGATCAATGAGATCTGCTAGATATCGGTGATATATTAGATCTATGTGATCTATAAGATCATTAATATCAGTGTGATCCATGTGATCAAGAGGATCATCGTGATCACTGTGATCTATGTGATCTTCGTGATTTCTTGGCTTCGATGTTCACATGTTCTAACGTCTCGTGACATACCTGTCCAATAATATTCTATGACGTATTCTAGGTATAACAACATGTAATGCTTGCTTGAACAATTTAATAAAGCCTGCTATTTATTAAAGCAACTACATGACTCTTACATTTGTAAAATATACATATTATGCATTTACAGTATTCATTGCGCCTATTGCTATTATTTATTTATTGACTTACACAATATTGCCCGGGTTGATAATATTAAACACAATCGATGATGCATGTTTCGTACCATGTTTTTAAGAGACTCGAAGATGCATTTTCTTCAGATAGTCAATTACGGATTTAGAAAGCATTTCTTCGCTAAACATAGAGGTGGCCTGCACAACCAAATAATCACGTGCCATTCGTGCAAGTCCAAAATAGCATACATCGGCTAATCGTGCTTTCCAAAAGTCTAATGGATTACAATATTCCTCAATAGCTGTAAGATATTCTTCCAGAACATTGGAAGTATTATTTAACGATATTTTCTTGGGGTCTCTATCTCTTCAGTAATAGATGTGCCAAATTCTTTATATTTTATATATAGAAGGGATCTTTTTTTAATCGTTTTGAAGATGGTTTGTTATTTCTGAAAGCGGTTCGGATTCAATGTCTTTGAGAGTTCGAAGAGATATGTTCAATTGAGTTAATAAATTGTTCAAGTGTGTTTTCTTCATCCATCTTACTAAGTTTAAGTAAATAAGTAAAATATGTGCAAACGAAAAAAAGAAAAAAAAAACGCTTATTTATATTTTTTAAAAAAAGTAATTTGCATTATGTCATGTCGCAGTAATTAATTTAAAAAAAAGCAAATATCAGCGTAATATTGTAATTAACTTTAATTAAAGAGCCTATCTTCGTCATATTAATATGATGCCATGCCATAATAATTAATTAACCAATCGATAAAAAGTATTTTCGTCAATGACGTTAGTAATTAAAAGTCTAAATTCAATTACTAATCAAGCATTTTGCTCATCTAATCGACCGAATTCAATTTGAGCAGGAGTTTAAATATCATAGTAAAAATCATGTGACCAGAAAAATATCGAGTTTAACCAGTTCAGGTTTCAAACAGGGTCGAACCGAGTTCGGACAAGTAGGATAACATCCCTAGTCACAAGTGTACACTATTCAAGATTTAAATGGTTTCTGAGTTTTCCATATAAATCTTTGATTATTTATCTTCGGTACCTTCCAAGTAACCTTACTGAACTAAATTTAGATTTTAGTTTATTTAGGCTAGTCAATTCTTAAGTTATATCTCTGCCATGGCCTTAACTAATACTAATGGTCAGGGTGTATTATTAATCGACACATTTACTAGCTTAGGGCTCTAAGGTTCAGGTTCAGGGCCGAACCATATTCAGCCCAAATCTGAACCAAGCTGAGCCTGAATTCGGACACAAAAATGTCAACCCTGAACCAGACTGGAGAATTTCGTTCGATTTGGCTTGAAGTTCGTGAACATGTTCGGGTTCAGGATAGTTTTTTTTTTGTCCAATTTTGGGTTGTATTTATAAGATCTTTTTAAATTAACGTTAAATCAATTTTAATCACTATGTAAGCTTGATTCTGAATTTTGTATATACGTACAAAAATAACCTTATATTCATAGCTCAGGTATCTTATTAGTTAAAAATCTTATAACGTTTTCATTTCACTGACTGATCATTTAAATGACAATTTATTATAAAGTACCTGCAACTAATTAAATACTAAACCAACCATATGTAATTTGTCCGAAGCGAAGCGAAGGACACTATATTTCTACGTAACGTTTGTTTCCGGCCGCATCACGTGAAATCCCATCAATCAACAGGGGGACCCGTCACATCATTTTGTAGATAAATTACGCAATTCATAAAAATCTTTAAAAGTACTTCTGTACTTTTTCAAAAAACTCACGTTACTTGAAGTACGGTATTTTATTGGAACCCAGTGATCCCTCAGCTTTTATATGACGATTTACCTTGCAAAGTCATATATGTAACTAAGTAATTTAAGAACTACCGAACTACAATGCTTTAGACGTTGAGTAACAAAAACTAAAAAAAAGTAAAAGCTACGATCTAGTAAAGGTAACGTGGGTTTGAGAGATAATATCTTTTCTTATACATTTCTAAAAAAAAAACCCCCTTTAAAGACTCGAAAAACTTAATAATATACTATCTTTCTTTTGTTTTCATACAACAGGATAAATACGAAAGACAATTAAAAAGTATCGAGGATACCACGATATGTGCTGGGAAGCCAAACAAAAGAGAGAAGGAGAAAAATAACTATTATGAATGAAAAAAGATATTATTGTTTAAATTGTAAGCAGTTAAGGAATAAATTAAATTGCTCTAAATGCAATGAAAGCCAAAGCTGTCGTGAATGTAGAAAGTGTCCTAAATGCCAAAAGGAGCTAACAGGGATATTTCAAAGAACCTTTTGCACCGAGCCAAAAAGTAGCAATACGAATGATTTATGTAGTGAGTTATTAAGCATTGATTTAGACGAAGGGGGACGCATAACTTTTCATAACCAATGCCACAAGCATTCAATAACCGAAAGCACCATCTAAGATTGTATAAAACTTTAAACTTCTATTAGAATAACCGTTGTATGATTAGAGATTATAAGATATCCAGGTTCGAGATTATATACACGAAAGGCTTTTATAAATTATATACATGAAAGTCTTTATAGATAATGATATTAGAAGTTAGTTCGCTATTAGTTAATAAATGAACAGAACAATGTATTCATTATAGCTTCGATTTTATCTTGATTTTGCGTTATTTTTTTGTACTTTTTTTGTTCTTTTAAAACTTGTAATTTGACAATACATGAACTTGGATGGTTCCCCTGTTGCACCAACACATAAGTAAGAGCTATCGCTTTATCTTTATTAAAAAAATAATTATAGCTTCGGACATATAATGCTATGTATTTTCCTAGTATTGGCATATGTGGTTTTTAAATTCGCAAATTTTTAACATAAATTGAGAACTCACGTAAGCATGTTTAGAATTTCATTATCTTTAACTTTGAAAAATAGCGGTAGTAAAAAAGTTTTGCTTAAAACATTGCAAATTATGCTAACATAAAATCGCTAATGTCATCTGAGCGTTTAAGAGTTGAACTTACAATTTGCTTCGAAACACTAATAAAACAATAAATTAATTTTTAACTGTTTAAGTACAAAGCATTGAACAAATAAGCAATGTAAAATAATTCGTACCTTTAAGGCGCTTTGTTATCTCTTGTACATCGATTAAAGTACTACAGTATTTATTCTGGATTATTGATAAAAATTTTAGTGATATTTCTTTGATTATGCTATCAGCATCATTAAATTTCTTTTTTATATCAAGTTTTTCATCTACTAAATTTTCTGATTCTAAAATTGTTTCATTAATTAATTTTTGAATTATTGTATTCAGCGGAAAGTCGGTTATGTGGATTTGAATCCATGCATTTTTTTAGCCAATTCAATGTAACAATCAGGTGTTCCATTAGCAAATTCTGGGCGTAATCCCTTACAAATTTTTATTCCAAGCTTAATATCATATTTATATCCATTATAAGGCCATTTTCCAGTTGATACTTCTGCCATAATAACGCCTAAACCATAATATCTATCTCTTGTGTGTATTGCTGATCTATCAGAACATAACTCCATAAATGTCTTCTTTTTCTCCTTGTTTTCTAGATAATCCCAAATCCGTAATGTATGATATTATATTTCCATCAATATTTTGATTTAGTAAAATATTACCACTATGAAAGTCATTATGAATAAATCTTGCCTTGTGAATTTGAGATAAATCATAAGATATATTTGCAAAGTTGCTTTAATTAAATTTATCATATAATTCTCTAAAACATTTGGCTAAAAAATCATAAAGATTTCCCCTATTGGCATATTGATATACCATCATATATTGACCTGTTTATATATGCCTGCCAATCCGAGCGCACTACCTCTAATCTACATTGCATATGATTTTTAACTTGATAAATATATAATTTTTATAAGTTTACATCCTGAATTTTACAATTACCCTGTTTGTGTGCAATAAATTACATGGTCATTATTTTGAATTTTTCACTTTTTGAAACAGCTCATTGATTCAAAATAACCTAGCATGCTTATATTTTGAAACAGTTCATTTGATTCAAAATAACCTAGCATGCTTATATTTTGAAACAGCTCATTTGATTCAAAATAACCTAGCATGCTTATTTTTTGAAACAGCTCATTTGATTCAAATAACCTAGCATGCTTATATACTTGCTCAGCAACTATAAAGTAATAAAAATAATAATCTTAAATCAGGAAAAAAAACATTAGTAAATGCATTTGCAGAAATTCTATATACTTTATAAACTTTCTATATAGTGAGCTTTAAATTTTATTAAAAAATTAATAGCCTGACCCGAATTTAAATATTAAACTGAACCTGAACTGAGCATAATCAAAAAATCAACAACAAAATACATTATTTGAAATGATTATATGAATAGTTTTTGAAAGGATAGTTTTTTAATTATGAAACGTTGGTCTAAAATTGGAAAATAAAAATTTGAAAAAATTTGAAACAAACTATTGGTAAAAGCATAGCAATACTATATAATCTTTAAGAAGATGTTGGAATCTGTTCACCATGCAATTGGTTTTGTGAGCTCTAACTGTATATTCAATTATAAATACTTATATAATTAACTTAATAATAAATTATAGATTTGTGATTAGATTTTAGAGACTCAAATAATTATAAACCTGAAAATTATAGATTTGTGATTAGATTTTAGAGACTCAAATAATTATAAACCTGAAAATTTAGAGTTAGGTTCTTTTTTTGACAAGATTCATATAAAATAATAATATGAAATAATAACAATAAAGACTATTATAAATAAAATCAGTTCATTTTGAAAGATATCTAAAATTTGTAAGCTTTTTTATTTTATAATTTTCATTTGAATTTTGAAAAATTTTCACCTCAATGTTCTCTTAAGTCAAAAATATAATATTATTTTGTAATTTTTGTAATACTGCAATTTGATTGATCAATCATTACATGTGAACTAAAGTTGGCACGAAACCCTTTTGTGCCAAATCCTAAATCTCATTCGAACCCGAAACTTCATCTGAACACCAAAAACTACCCAAACTTCCATATACATTGATTGCATTAATGTATTATATATCTCTTTCAATTATACATCAAATGCACAGATTTATGTTATAAATCGCACTGATGTATGTCATATATCTTCTTAAAGAATTCAATAAAATTTGAATATCTAGCGCTATTTGGGCTGGAATACATCCAACAATTTATTGCATGCGTGCAGTCCCTTTGTTGTTGTGATTCACAAGTACATAATGAAAGGCATAATTCCGGAGTTTATATTCTGACAATCAAATGACAATCAAGGTTGCTTTTGCAAGTATCAATTTTTTACCTACTACGTGAAAACTGGATACAATATCAAGTAGTAATAAGTAATTGTACGACAATATCTACTAATGAACGAATTGATAAGTTACCGCAGAATTAAATAAATTGTTGGTATCAAAAGGCATCAAATATTTATCGATTCTTCATTGGCAATTTTTTCTATCGTCCTAAAATTTTGAAATCAGTTATAACAACGGTATGATATAAAAAAAAAACCCCCGAACAGACCGAGGCAGTGAAATAAAAAAATTGCCAAAAACATAATTAAAAAATGATCTATATAATGTTATAATTTACTGTTATAATTTATTCAAAAATAATTTTACATTTTGGGTTATTAAAAATGAGTTAACTTTATAATAAATTTTAAAAGCTTCAATATTATATTTTTAAGTTTCGGATTATAATTTTGAGCTTCGGAATATAGTTTCGGGTTTCAGGTTTCGGAATTTCGATTTTTTGAAAAAATCCGAAACTTGTTTCGGGTAGGTTTCGTTTCGCCTCCAACTTTGATGTGAACAGATTTTGATTGGGTTAAAAATTTATAAACATTGTTATATTCATTCACATGTAAAACGAAATGATGCAAATCTGATAGGAGGATCATAGTAAATTGTGTTGCATCCATCTCCTGTTACATCAGTTTCATTGCAACGAAATTTAGAATAAAAAGTGTAGCAACAAGGCTCAGGCGAACAAGAAACTTTATAGATTTTGTCAAAATAATCATTATAGTGACAGTTAAAATGGACATTATTGGTTTCATGACGACGCTCGCCTTGCACGACTAAAAATATTCAAATTTAAAATATAAACAGGCATCCAAAAAGATTTACGTATAAAGAATTTGAGTATTAAAAAATATACCAATACTACACTCTGATCATAACGAAAGAATTTTAAACGGTCAAATATTAATAATATATATATAAGTTATTAAATGTGGAATCATTTACACTCAAAGATAAATATAATAAAGGTTGTCACGGCTGATTCTAAATTTGACTGATGTTGAAATTTTTTGTGATGTTTTTTTTGGGGTTTTTTTATGGATAAGGTAGGGTTTAGAATAGATTTGATATTTAAAGAGTATATGTGGATTTTAACAGGGCTTGTATTTTTAAATCGAGACTTCAAATTTCAGCATCAGTATCAGCTGTGCAAAAAAAATTTTAAACTTTACCTTTTGGCTCATCGGATGAAACAATAGTTAAAATAAATGTTAAAGTCATAATAATAATGAAGAATGTCATAGATGCCATAATAATGTGAATTTTTCCGAGATATTGATTAAACTTAAAAATTATATGTGAAGTTTATTTTGAAACAAAGTAAAATTTTACGGCTTATATACAGAAATTTGAGATTTGTATGTGTTAATTATTTGTGTGTTGCAGAGTGAAACTCAGTAAATTATCATAGTAGACCATTAAATATAGTAACAGGTTTTCACTTTACAATGTTCATTTATATTAAATCACAATGGTCAAGGCTTAAATGTTGACACGTTGAATATATTGCGTTTATGATTTATTCTGATTATAATATTCTAAAAAAAGTAAAGATTTTGACTTTAATCGAGGAGTTGTTTTTAGGCATAACAATAATGAAATATAATCATGAGAATTCAGTTCCTTTCTACTATCGTGTAACACATATTATGATACATATTTTGAATGAATCGAATAAATAACATACAAAAGATTGGCTTTTCTAAATATAACTGTCTTTAATAAACGATATTAAAAAAACGGACAATTCTATTTGGATAACACCTTTGTTTCTTTTTTAAAATAACAATTCCTCACGCTCTTACAATTATCCCTTCATCACTATATCAAAGTACAATGTACACAAATGCATAAAATTTTTAATAGCAGATGCCCTTACAGCCACCTTAAAACTACACAGATTATGACTGTCATCAAATAGGCCATATTTTTTTTATTAAAATTTATCTAAAGCATTAATTGTTATCTTAACTGCCATTTTCTAAAAGTTGTCAGACAAAGTTGGATATAAGAATAACAGAATTTACATGTAGGAAAAACCCCGTTCCCCTTAAATACTGCTAATAATTATTAATAGAAAAAATATTATGTATAGAATTTAAATATTAATAATTATATATTTAAGTGTTGAAAAATACGACTTAAATTTTGCATTGTACAAGTGCAGAAATATATTTCAAAAAAACTGCTTTAAAGCGTAGAAATATAGCTTTAAGGAAAATATAACTATAAAGCTTACTTTAAAATGTTTCAACATTTTGCGATAAGTATGCAATCTTTTAACGGTCAGTTTTACATATTTGTAATTCTTAAATAGCTGCTATTATGAGAATGCACTTTTTTACTTTTTCTTTTAAATGCTAATTGAACTGGAATACACAGCCAAATTGTAAAGCATTTGTACATGACAAAGATCTAAGTGTTATTGTTCGCAATTTTTATCATAACATTATTTCTCTAGACTTATTGGTTAACTTGTTTGTTATTTCCCTAAAAATTTTAAAACATATAAATGAAGACAAAGAAATGTGATAAATGATTAGTATCACGATGTCTCGTCATGTTGTCATATGAAATGATACAGCCATTTTCAAGAAGTTTTGTAAATTTCGTTTAAGGTTATGATTTGGGATAGCAATTTGAGCCTCAGCTTAAATTGTAATTTTTGAATAATTTATTAGAGAATGATTTTTGTTTGCTATTGAGAAACTTTAGAACAATTATATATATGAAAGTAAGTTTTCACTCTTGAATACATTTTAAATTTCTGAATACTTAAAATTTCCACCAATTTTAGTAACAATTAATAGTCATTATTCAAACCTTAGCTAGTTTTGTTACAATATACTTCTCTCTTTATGTATATTGACTTACGATTCACTTTAAGGATTATTTATTAATCTATTTCAGCAGGAAATCTGAAACCAGATTGTTATCGTATACGAAAATATAAACCAATTGCACTATGCGTTGACGAAGTCACGCTAGGGTCATTATAACCAGATTTGTGGCTTATATGAAAAGATTATAGATATGCATGCGATTATTGCGATAGATATGCATGTGATAGAGATTTTAGATACGTATGCATGTTGATGCATCGACAGAGTTTATAAAGATACATAGTGATTTCTTACTTCGCTTGCCATGTTCACTTGTTCTCTTCGCTGCCCGATTACGATCCGGCTCCTTCATTTCATGTGTAGCAGCTGAATGCGTCGCACCATAACATGACTCGAACTTGCTACTTTATTTAAAGTAGAATGTACCATACCATAGCGTGAGTCCGTACTTTCAATCCTCATTTATGCTTCGTCATGTGAGTATATCCACGTGAACATAAATTATACAGTATGCAATAGCAGAAGAGAAAATTGATGAAGTGGAGCACTAATCCCATCATGTGCCTTCATAATATTTAATAAGGTTCATGATGTTTGACAAAGAAATCAGAGCGAGAATAATTATCTTCACCATACTTGTGATGTTTACTTCATTGCAGAGGCAACTTAATGTAATATAATTAGTACTTATGTGATTTGATGTAGTTTATTAAGAATCGTCCCTGTTTCATGATAACAGTAGGTATGAGATGACACAACAGCCCGTCCACATCATTACTAACTCAAAACATTATTAATTAAGGTCTTTATTTTTATCTATCATAACAGAAATCACAGGAATAGTTATACTTGAGACATATTTCAATAATAATATTTCCATTCATTTTAGCACTATTACGATCACTAAGAAATCGCATTTAAGATGATCCTTGAGGGCATTCTGTGTATAAGATTGAAATGCTTAAGTAATTTACTTCTCACTTGACTTTAACTATATTAAACTTTGCAAACCATTCCTTTACTGAAATAACCTCGTAATATCTGCCAATTCCATGCTAAAATACGCTTGAACACAGGAAAAAAATTGCTATGCCATTGTTAACAACTTTATTTAGAATAGAGTACTAAAAATGATTTAAATACATATATATATATATACACACCAGTTATACACCCGTATAATAAATTCGAATAATGCGCAGGGGTGTAATCCCGAATTTCGGACTAAATTAATTTAATTCAGGCCTAAATGTAAAATACCGGCCCTGTGAGTTATTTTTAATTATTAATTAAAATCAAACGCAGTAAAACCTAAAGTTAGCTTTTTAATAATCTTTTTTAAGCTAATCATTGTATAATAATTAACTTCTAAATAAAGTTTGTAAGTTTCATTATCTTTTCATTGAGTGTTAATCTAGGCAATTTTATCGCCATTTTTTTTTATTATTGAAACGTTACATTACCAATGAATAGGGTAAACTAAACAATAAAGTTAAATTGTATTGTACATTCTAATCTTCCTATTTTAGATTATTCTAACTAAATTAAGAACGCCTCTGTATAATATTACAGCAAGGGCGCATAAGCTAATCAGAGACTATCAGTACAAATAAATGTGAAGCAGATTTTTTTGGGGGAAATATTTGTCACCTTGATTTGATTGGCATAAGATTCGTATGTATATTCGTCGTCGTTCGTACGTACGTAAAGAACTTTTATGAGAAGAAATATAAAATATTATAAAAATGGGTAATATATATATATATATACAGTAATGTTTAATTTAATGAAACCCAAGAAATTCTTATTCATATATATATATACGTATACATATACATATATTAGATTTTATATTACCAAATAAAATTGAAGTATTTTCATTAGAAAACCACGGATTAACTTGTGAATATGAAGAATCACTTACCGAACTAAACAAATTGTTAGAAGTTGAACCAAATAATGTAATAGCATTAAAAAATCGTGGATTAATTTATCTATTAATGGACAAATACAAGGAATCTATTGTAGATTTAAATAAATCGTTAGAAATTGAACCAAATAATATGAATACATTAAGTTATCGGGGTGTAGCTTATTGTATGATAAAAAAGTTTAAACTATCACTTATAGATTTAAATAAATCACTAGATATCGATCCAAATAATGCATTTACATTAAGATACCGTGGAACAACTTATTATGAATTGGATATGTACGAAAAGTCACTTGAAGATTTAAACAAATCGTTAATCCTTGAACCAAATAATTTAAATACTTTAAATTGTCGTGGAGCAACTTATCGTATGTTAGGATTATATGAAGAATCAATTACAGATTTAAATAATTCATTAGAAATTGATCCTAATAATGCATTAACATTAAGGAATCGAGGATTAACTTATTATGCTACAGAAAAGTTTAAAGAATCTCTTGAAGATTTTACAAAATCATTAGAAATTGAACCAAATAATACATTTGTATTACGAAGTAGGGGAAAAACTTATTATAAAATGGGTAGACATGAAGATGCACTTATAGATTTAAATGAATCATTAGAAATCGAATCACATAATGCGTATGTAATGACAAGTGAAAAAATTTATCATATGATTAGTAGATATGAAAGAATACTTTCAGATTTTACTAAATCATTAAAACTTAAACCAAATGATGCATTCGAATTAAAAAATCGAGGCGCAACATGTAGAGTATTGGGTAGATATGAAGAATGGATTGTAGAAAAACAATTAGAAATTGAATCAAATAATAAATTTTTATCGAATAGTCCTGTTGAATTCTACCTTAAAAAGGATAGATATAAAGAAGCACTTGCCGATTTAAATAAATCTTTGGAAATTGATCCTAATAATGCTGATACTTTGAGAATTCGTGGTGACACTTATTATATTATGGAAAAATTCAATGATGCACTTAAAGATTTAAATAAATCATTAGAAATTGAACCAACAAATGCATCCGCATTAAGACTTAGAGGTGCAACTTATCGAATGTTAAAAAAAAATAAGGAATCACTTGAAGATTTAAATAAATCATTAGAAATTAATCCAAATAATGCATTGACTTTGAGACAACGTGGAAGTACATATAGAATAATGGAAAAATACGAAGAATCACTTGAAGACTTTAACAGATCATTAGAAATTGAACCTGATTATACTGGTTCATTGAGTGAACGTGGTGACACTTATCGTTTGATGAATAGATTTGATGAATCACTTCAAGATTTAAATAAATCATTGAAGATTGAACCAAATGATGCTTGGACACTAGGATGTCGTGGGTCTACCTACTACTGTATTGGAAATTATAACGAAGGACTCATAGACTTAAATAAATCATTAGAAATTGATCCGAATGATTCATTTTCATTAAGTTATCGTGGAGAAATTTATCGAAAGTTGAATAAATATGAAGAATCACTTGCAGATTTTAATAAATCATTAGAACTTGAACCAAATGATGCATGGACATTAAGGAAACGAGGGGAAATTTATCTTAAAAAAGGATTTGAAGAAGAATCTTATATAGATTTTAAAAAATCTATAGAAGTAGATTTATAGCACTAAGTTTCTGTGATTGTAATATGTATAAACGCCTTATAAATTTTTTTTTGAATGATTTATTTGTCTCATCAAAGAGATAGTAAGTAGTGTTAGTGAAAAATTTTGGTAAAATAAAATTTTGGGGCTCTGTCCGTTCTTTTTTGTACAAATGCTCAAATATGCAACTTTAGTGAGCATCGAATGACTTTTAAACTGAGAATTTATTTTATCAAATTGTTAATGCATTCATCCGTAACTAGCATTTGTCAATCGCATATTATTCTATGCTATCCTACAAGGCAGATAGGAAGGTTGGGTAAGACAAAACGAAAACTAGACAAAGTATACTAATAGAAAAACAAAGTACTTTTTTTGATAATAAGTTTATTCACTTCAAATACGTTCTAAAATTTACAAGTTGAAAATACAATAATAAAGTGCGCCACTGAGTATCTCCTTGGGAGTTCAAAAAAAAATACAATAACTACAGTAGAATGCGCATACTTCATAAAGATAAATAAATAAATATGCCGTTTCTGGGCCGGTACGTGTATTCTCATATCCAATAAATAAAAGTTTTAAAAAGTTTAAACCAAGAAATTTTGATAATTACCTAATTAACTTTGAAAATAAATTTACTTATGTTCTATGGTTTTGTAGAATTAAAATAAATATCTATCATAGTAGAAAATTGCATTAAATTTTTAGTTTTTTAAAAAAAAAAGTCTTAACAATCGCCTAACCAAATTTGATGAAATTTTTGATTTTTAATTTTATAATTCTATTAAATTTAAATAAAAATTTTATTAAATTTGGTTAGATGGTTATTAATACAAATATACTCTTTATATAATTTGATTAATTAGATCAATAACTTTAGTTGTGAATTATACTATTAACTAGAAAGAATTGCTTTTGTAAATGTCATTCTGATTTGTTTAAGCTTTATGATCTAACGTAACTACGCATCTCAATAAACACATATTACTACCTTACCTATCCATTGTATTCTTGTAAAAGCTGTTTTTTAGGTGTAATACAATTTCCTAAGTTACAATATCCTCGTGGCTATCTACTTATATTATGTTACCGTATAGCACTGTATGTATCTAGGGCGTTATTCAGAGATTCCTTTTTTTAATTGAATAATACCGGCGAATGCTGTGTGAAAACCAGTACTATTATTTAAGGATATCATAAATGTGCTGATATTATTCAAGAATTAAGCCAGATGGGTAATAAATAATACCCAAATCCTAATCAAGGAGGTTTTATTTTTAGGGTACTTCATGCATGCTATGCTTTCGTTTAATATGATCATTATTCGATGTTCTCAAATTTGTAAATTACTTGTTTACCTTCATTACCCCTGTGGAATCTAATAATATTTGGGCGAAAATCAACTCTACGTAATAGCTAAGCTTTTATTATGCCAGGAAGTAATCTAAATTTTAACATAACAAATGCCTCATTAATAAAATCTTTAATAAGTTATTCCGTCAAAATTTGTCATAAGATAATATTAAGCTTAGTAAACAAAATGTGGTATCAATCAATCATAGTAAGATGTCAAGTTACAAGCATATTTTAAGACTTTAATAGTGTAGATATTTAATATAACGTTCCTTCTCGATCTTTCACTGAAGTCTTTTCAGTATATAAATACACCGCTTCCAATCTTTCATCACACTCTTTTAATATTAATATGAACCGTTTTTATTGAATGTAGTTGATATACAGAATATTTTTGGAATGTACATTAAAAATACATAACCAAAAAACCCGAATGTTAAAAATCTACATCAAAACTTGCTTATTCTTATAATTACTTAATAAATTAGGCTGAAAAAATTTATCGCATAACAGAAACACACTATTTGTTTCGTTATAATTCGGCTTAAAGATTATTTTCTTTTGTTGAATAGAAATCGCATTAATCAAGAACTTTGATTTATAGTAAATTTCACCTATGCGAGATTTTGAATTGCAAGAGACAAATGAATGCAATTTCATTGATTAAAAAAAATTGAAGTACGTGATGTTATACAAAACTTATGCACGAAAATCATTCCTCTTTCTTTTTGTGATTCTGTGTTGTTTTTGTTATCAGAATTTTGGATGTCGGGGATCATGAATGTCAGAATTCTGGACCCCCGAATATTCTGTGATTCTATTTTGCATCTAATCTTGCGATTTGAGTTTTTAATTCAAGTTGACGGTAGGTCAACAGATCGAAAAGACAGCTAAGCAGTGATGCATTAGCAAGCGACGATCACATGGGTGATCCCGGGAAGATAAGTAGAAATTTAATGAAATTACCAATTCCGGGTTTATGGCATGAATACTAATGTAACCAAATTTAGCAGGGAACGTATGACAATAACATACAGAAATAAAACGGAGGAGCGGCAGTGCAGCATGACAGCAGCCTTTCAAGAGGCAAAGCAATTTCGCAAGCGTCGACGAAAGAAGCGTAAAAGATTTCTTAAGAAGATTAGTCTAATGCGAAGCATTTCTATTCATCAACGTTATTCCACTCCACAAAGTATCGAGTGAGAATAATGGAGATGACAATGGATAGATAGATTACGCATTGCTAAATTTTTTGGTCTATTAAGGCACATAGATGTAGTGAATTGACCCGTCTAAAAAATCTTCACCCGGGTCACCCGACGGGTGGACAATGTGCCACCCAGGTGGAAACGGGTCAGTCCAAAAAAAGGCACCACCCGGGTCACCCGACAGGTGACCCGACGGGTGACCCGTTGGGTCACCTGGGTCAATTAAAA
The DNA here is from genome assembly GCA_003550325.1 of Gigaspora rosea. NCBI lineage: Eukaryota > Fungi > Glomeromycota > Glomeromycetes > Diversisporales > Gigasporaceae > Gigaspora > Gigaspora rosea. The sequence goes on from QKWP01000041.1 coordinate 153,088, forward strand.
AAAATCTCAGGTGGTTAATATGACTAGTGATTTGACCCAGGTGGGTTAACCTATAGTTGATGGTAATTTTACAAATTAATACAGTTACGGCATTGCCGTATTTTTTGCCGTAATTGCTGTGAGCTGTAAAGCCGTAATGCCATAAAGTCGTAATGCCGTAAAGTCGTAATGCTATAAAGCTGTAATGCCATAATGCCGTAATGTGTAATGCAGAAATACTATCTGCTAGAATACTGTTTATTAAAATTCTGTACTACATTATGGTTTCCTTTAAATAATTTACTATTAAATATTTTTTGAATTTGATTCTGTCGACTTCACAAATTTGCATTAATTTGGGGTCTCTGCCCGTGGGTGACCTGTGGGTTGACCCACGGGTCACCCGCGGGTTGACCCACCCGTTCTCACCCAGGCTGTTACAACTTGACCTGGGTCACCCACCCACCCGCGGGTGACCGGGGTGACACCCACCCGGGTCAAAACACTACATAGATGAGGCATCTAAGACGTCAACCACTTGTCGATTGCAAGCCTCAGTTTCTTATGCTTAACATAGAAGCGCAATAACAGGAACAGAGAAGAACTTATTGAAGATACACTACCTTGATATATCAGACTTAACAAAATAAGTTGGGATAGCGATCCCGACAATCGTCCAGAAACAAGTGTAATTCCAATATTTAACCGAAATTATTCCTAACGAAACTATAAGTCAACATCATTCTACAGAAATATTATCTGAAAATAACGAAAGTTTTTAAGCCATAAAGACAATATAAGTGCACACTAGTTTATATTATCCTGCTTTATATATCTGATACATTAATTTGAAGGGTGGCAATCAATTAATCGACAATCACTTCACCGACATAACATTTCACCGACAATTATTCACCGACACGTTCATTTTACCGACAGTTTATTTCACCGAAGCTCATTTCACCGACAAAGTAATTCTGGTCATTGTCGTTAGGGTTGGGGTAGAATTAGGTAGAATTAGGGTTAAAGTTAGGGTGCTTTTTGAAAAAAAAACTTATCGGTGAAATGAACTTCGGTGAAACAAACTGTCGGTAAAATGAACTTGTCAGGTAAGTATTTGTCAGTAAAATGTTATGTCGGTGAAGTGATTGTCAGCGAAATAATACGGACCCTAATTTGAATGCTTCAATTCGGATAGCAATATCCTTGAGAATTTGAGAATGAGGCACGCGAATTTTCTTTTTGAACAAGGCAAATTATTAATACATTAGACCTTTTTAATGAAATTCTCGGTAACAGCTAGCATAGTTTCGAAGACAAATTCAAATACATTTGGAGCATTGGAGTGAAAGCAGTAGCACATATACTTGCGAAATGATATACTGATTTCATTGAATCTTAATATGAAAATTCATCTACAGACTTAAACGGATTCGGTAAACTTCGCTGAAAACTACTTATCCGACACCAATTTGACTGACGGCCATTTCAATGACAACTCGCTTCCCAACAGCACATTTCCCCAACAACCTATTTTCCTGACAGCTTACTTTCCTGAATCCACTTTCTCAACATCCCATTTGACTGACATTCTATTTTACCTACACCCATTTCGCCGACAGCTATTAATAAAGCTTCAATAGATTAGCTTTTATTACATAAATGATTTTTGTTTATCAATCATTTTGTTCATGTGATAGAAAATGATAGAAATTATTCAAATTATTACAGACTGTGAGAATGTCATTTTTGATTTGCTATATAGCCAAAAAACCGTAATAAAAACGTGGAAAAATTTAAAATAAGATGATCATAATCGATCTATTGCCTTCGCTATAAATTAATATCAGTTGTTATCTATTTATATATATGTAGTGCGTCAGATTAAAACTTGCATCAGATTGAATCTGACATACTATCAGTTGACCAGCATTAAATGATCAGCAACAACTGGCCTAAACTAACCCCTAACTTTACTGTAATTTTACCCTAACCCTAATCTAATTTAGGCCGGGTCTAATCTGACGCACAACATATATATAGTTACAAACGAAAGTTAATTCGCAAATAGCTGTCGACGAAATGAAATAGGATGTCGGTAAAATGTGATATCGAGAAAGGGCTGTCGGCAAAAGGGATGTCGGTGAAAAGAACTCAGGGAAGTAAGTTGTCAGAGAAATAAATTGTCGGGAAATGGGGTTATCGGAATTGTGGGTGTCGGTGAAATGGCTGTCGGCGTAATTGGTGTCAGAGAAATAGGTGTCAGCAAAATTGGGAAATGCCGACTTAAACCAATCACCAGAAATCAAACCAAAGAATGCATGATTAAATCAACTTGGTGCAATGCAATACATGGTGATTAAAGTGAAGTATCACTTGCAGAGTTAAATAATTCAAAAAAAAATCCTTATACAGTATGAGACAGCTAAAGATATTCACATTTAATTAGTTGGTTTAAAAATGTTATATCTTAACAAAAAATAATTTATAACCCAAACTACATTTTTGAAAGAGCATTTTTCTTTAATTTTATTTTTAACTGTGTTATAACAGTTTAAAATTTGTCTATTTTATATATAAATCAAAAATTTGGCACTGATCTACATGTATAGACTAATAAAAACTAGTTATTTTTGTGTTACATTATTTTAAATTTGGCGAACCTTAGTAAAAAGTGGATACTTTATAGTGTCCTCATCAAAATTTGGCACCTTTATTATAATAAAATAAAAAGTTGATATCTTTAGCTGTCCCGTACTGTATAATGCATAGCCATTAAGTCAGTGTGATGCGCTTATTGGACATCAGCAAAATAAATATACAAAATCTTTCAAAAGAAATTGCATACCGAAATCTTTTGAAAAAATTGTGATCAATGTGAAATCTTTCAAAAGAACCGCAATCTTTCGAAAGATTTCAGTATATATTTCTTTCGAAATATTTCAGAATATATTGCGAAATATTGCGAAATATTGCAAAATATATTGCGCAATATTGCGAAATAGGCCAAATAAAACAATGCAAACCCTATTTGATTATCTCATTTGGGGTTGCTGGAGGTAATATTTTGCATATTATCGTGTAAATCTGCAGTTTTTTACAATATTTCGCAATATTTCACATATTTACAAAAGGAATTTTTCTAAATTAACATGGGGTGTTTGTACATGGGTATTAACCATTAATTTGCAAACCTGTGTAATATCCAGTCAACCCAATTTTTACAATAATAAAATAAACCCTTGTTTATGCTTAGGGTAAAGGTAGGTTTGGAATTGGAGCGAGTGTTAGCATATACCAAAATTTTACGAGGAATTGGTTTTGTTAGAAATTAAAAGGTTGTTTCATAGTTGAAATTTTGAGATATCAGTTGTTTTTATATTACCCATGTATATACACTCCGTGTACAAATAGAAATACTCTTTCAAAAATTTTAAAATTTTCGCATTATTAAATTTTATATTTTTATTTATTATTATTTATTTATTTATTATTATTATATATTATACATATTATATTATATATTATATTTTAATTAGAAAAACCTTAATTTAGACCCAGATTTTATGTTGATAATATAAACCTCATAGAGGTTTATATTAAACTATTTTTTTAATGTATGCCTGTACAGACAGATACAGGACATAGGTAAGATTTTCCAGGTCATATAGTCCTTAGTGATGATCATGTACTAAATATTCTAATCTTTTTTTATTTTTATTTTTATTTTTTTTGTTTATAGTAATAACTTTTTTTACTTTTTTTTTTGTTAGCTCGATATTGTTGGAATCGGCTTTGAAATCATTATTTCGTTGTTCGTTTTGAAGTCATAGTATGTTCACTCGTAGTACCTTTTTCATTGCTTTTAGTATTTTTTCTTACTTCTTACTGTTTTTTGTTGTCTTAATCTTGCTTTGCTTTTTTTCTCATTCTTATTAATTTTTGCACCTTCGTTAGTTCGTTTTAGCCCCTTGGAGTAATTGTAGGAATTGTGCTATTAGAGTTATCATTGGTGTTGTCACAGGTGTCGTTGTAGGTATTATCGCAGGCAGTGTTGTCATGGAACACAGACACAGACGGCAGACAGTCCGGGACGGGACCTCCGGGACATGTCTGCCCATAATTTTTTTTGTCCCGGACGTTCAGTAATCAATACATGATAACTAGCTAATAAAATTCTTTGTATTCTCTGGACATAACCCAAACTAAGGGTCTGTATAATTCCGCAATTTGATTGGTTTACCCAGCAGACATGTCCTGAACATAGTAGGGACAAAGTTAAAAATTAGGCGGACATTGTCCGTGTACAATATCATGTCAGGACAATATTGTGAACATGTCCCGGACATCCCATCACGGACGGTCTGTGTCCTTGTAAAATTGGCGGGACAATGTCTGTGTACAACACTGATCGCAGGTATTATCATTAATTTTTTAATTGTTTCGTGGATTGTCATTCTTGGTGAGTTTTTTGTTTGCTGTTTTGGTGTATTGTTCTTCATTAAGTAGGTTCTATTTTTTTCTTAAAGGGTTTGGCTTGAGATTTTTCTTTGCACTAATGTTTCTTCTTGGTGATTCTTTAGATTCAGGTTTTGTTCCTTCAGTATTTCCAAACTTTCTTTCTTAGTGATTCTGGGCTCTTGAAGTATTTTCCTGTAAGTCTGTTTATTCAATAAGTTCTGTTTTATATACTAATGCTTTTTTTCTTTAGATTCAAGGACTTTGGAAGGTTTTTTTAGTAATTTTAGTAAATTTTTCGTTACGTGGATTCTGGGGTTTTTTACTTTATAGTGCTTGCTTTTCTTCTTTAGAGCAAGTTCTTGGAATATTTTTTCGGCACTAACGGTAAGTTTTTTTTTGCTATATGCATTATATTTCTTTTCGATTTACAGTACTGACATTTTTTCGTTAGAACAAGCATATAGTGATACTTGGAATGTGCGTATTATGATAGTCAAAATAAACGTTTGCAATAGTTAGAATGAACTTAATACAATAGTTAGTATGGGTATATCATGATAATTAGTATAAGACGTAGAACAATAGTTAGTATAGAATGTAGACGTTTAGAGCATAACATTATAATTAGTATCAGGTGTAGCTTAGGAAGTAGTACGATAATTTTGTATTATTGGTGGTAGTTGTTTTGATAATTAGTTAATGCATCTTTTAATGAGTTAATACATGGCTCGCATCTTTTATTAATCCCTTGTATTTCATTATTGGCTGCGTTCGTTGTGCCGGGTTTTGTATTTTTCCAATCTTGGTCCGATAATTATTTTTCTAAAAATAAAAAAAATAATTTAAAATAAATAATTTAAAATAAATAATAAAATAAAATACTATATAATGAATTAAAAAAAATAAATAAATAATTTAAAAATAATTTAAAAAAAATTAAAAATTATAAATAAAATAATTTTAAAAAAAGAATAAACTGATTTAATAAAAAAACTTAATGTAAAAATAAAATAAAAAAATAACTTAAAAAAAATTAAAATAAAAAAAATAAATAATTTAAAAATAATTTAAAGAAAAAAAATAAATAATAAAAATAATAAANTTTAAAAAACAATTTTAAAGAAAAAAAAATAAATTATAAAAATAAATAAATAAATAAAAAAAACCATAAAAGAAAAAAAACTGAATTAAAAAGAAATAAAAAATAATTTAAAAAAGATAAAAATCTTAAAAATTATTAAAAAAAAACAATTAACTAAAAAAAATAAATAATTAAAAAAATTGATTAAAATAAACGATTAAAAAAAAGTGAATAATTAAAAAAAAAAGATTAAAAAAAACCAAATAGTAAAAAAAAAAAAAAATCTGATTTTGTATATGCATTAGATAAAAATTCAAAGTTAGGACCTTAATATTAGAGGCTATTATATTAAAGTAAAGTTAACTATAAATAAAATTCTATTGCCGTCATTTTTAATTAGTGTACCAAAATCGATTTAAGCATTAGTTTTTGCAAATTTTTACTTTTTTTTTTTGTTTCTTGTATGCATGTTGGGATTCTTTGTTGGGCAGATCTGAAATAGTCTAAATTTGCACTTTCTGATTGATTATATGATCACATGATCCTGACCTGGATCGGAAATCAGAGATATGGGTCTAGAATTAAATTAAGGGTCTTAATATAGACCTCTTTGGGGTTTAGGTTATTAGTGTAAATACCGGGTTTAGAATAAGATCACCTTTTTAATTATTATACATTTTTTACAGTATTATTTTTATATTATTACATATTATTTTAACAACTTTCACACTTCTTCGCATCTAATTCTATTATTATATACAAAAAAATAGCCCTATATACTTATTTTCGCTCACCCCAAAGTTAGCTATTATCTTCACTTTTTTGTTTTCTATGGTCTTCGCTTTGGCTATTTTTTTTGGTTTGGTTATACCTTTTCGCTCTTTTTTTTTAAATACTTAATAAAAATAGTAAAGAAGTGAAAAAAATAAAAAAACCATTTCTCAGATGTATTGGCATTCTTGCAAATTGCTAGCAAAATTTTGTAAAGTGCCAGAAAAGTCGCAAAGTTACGAAAAAGTCAGGAATAAATAAAATAAAATAAAAATTAAAAAATAAGTAAAAAAAAAACAAATGAAAAAACAAAAAATGTAAGCAAACTAATAAAAAAAATAAATGAAGCCCCAAATCTTCATTTCTTTAAAATAAGAGTTCGTGTTTTTGCAAATTCAGAAATTGCAAAAGCTTACTAATGTTCTTGCAAAATATCAAAAAAGTCGCAAAGTGCTGAAAAAGTCTAGGTTGGTTTTCTTGTAAAGTGATAGAAAGTAAGGGTTAAAGTTTTCTCAAAGTGTCAAAATAAATAAATTAATAAAAAATAAAACAAAAAAAACAAAAACAAAAAACATGAACGAAAAATAAATAAAGCAAAGCTTTGCAAAAACTTGCAAAAACTTGCACCCATTTCTCTAAAGTAGCATTTCTAGAAATTTAGAAATTGCTAAGGAAATCTGTTGTGTATTCTTGCAAGGTTTTGGAAGTCTTAGTAGGCATGTGCAAAGTTTTGAAAAGTTGTAGGTTTTCTTGCAAAGGGCTAATGTTCTTGTAAAATACGAAAAAAAATTAAAAATAAATAAATAAAAAAAAAAGAAAAACAAAACGAAAGCAAAAAAAGCAAAAAGATTGATTATAATCTTAATTAGCAATTAAACAAAAAATCAACTCTTTTCTGTACATAAGTTTTACAAAATAATCAACAAATTTTCTAGTAAGGAAAAACAACTTTTTAGATAGTTTCTAACTTAAAAACTGTCATACAGTCACTAATATATATAGACAACATAATATCTTTATCTGTAAGATAACAAAAATTATCTTACACCAAGCTACCCACTATTTTTGTTACAAAACATACTTTTCATCAAAATTTTTGGTTCAAAAGTGGGCTTTTGGCTTATACCCTGTAGCATAGATCACTTTTTACATTAGTAATTACACTAATATTTTGGGACAAATAAACAAACATGTTCAACCTGTTTTAACAACAAAAGTAAACAAACAACAACAGGATAAATAAATACAACGTGACTTAGATTAGTGACTCAACATTTATTCATAGAAATTCTAGAACATCTATGGCTACAAGTATGGAAAGAATCCTCAAATACAAAGACTTTTTTAGTTTTATGACACAAGAGGCTTTACACCCTGATCAAGAACTAGAATGGGTAATTTCAAATATGGATAGGGCCATTGCAAAGTAGCTTGGCATAAATGATCTCAATATGATCTGCTTAATTAGAAAGACAATAGAACTTCATAAATGATCAACTATAAAAGAGCAATTAAAAGGAGATCTCTGAAAAAGAACAATATTTTTTCAACATAACAGAAGTAGAAGAAGAAGGTGTAGAAAAATCTAATCAAAATATCCTACTTGCAACTGAGTATGGTACAACAAATTATGGAGTGGAAGAACTAAAAATCCAAGAAGAGAATACAAAACTGAAGAGACAAAATTAGCTCAGCCCAAAGTCATACTCCTGCACAGGAGTCAACGGTTTTATGAATACAAGAACAGAAAGAAGTTACGAGAGAAACTCCAAATCTAAAACCAAAATTAAATGTACAATCTGGGATATTCCTAATAAAACATCAGCAGCAAAAGTAAGAAGAAGTCTTAATTTTTATGGAAGAACAACTATACAGGGCACAATGGCAAATATAAAAACCAAGCTATGTTTGTTGAAATTGTACCCAAAAATGAGAAAAGAAAAAATATCTACAAGCAGCATAGAGTGTTCACTTCGAAAAAGGTAAAATGTTTAAACTTATTCAAGGAAAATACGACAAGAAAACACTAGTAGAAAGAAGCAAGAACAAGGCAGTAGTCAAAAACCGCAATAGAAAGTGCTCTTTTACGGCAACTAAATCAAATTGAGCCAAGGCAGTATACATATCTTCAAATAGGAATAATAATCAATAAGGAGCAGCAAGTATCTACTTTGAAATACAGGAGAACTTATCGAATGCGATTAAAAACTCAGTTTGGTACTACAATAGTAAACTTGCTTGAGCAACACTAGAAGAAACCCAGAACCAAATAGGGAAGAACTCTTCAAGAAAACACAATAATGAAGAAGTCCTACCCAGAAACTCAACCAAATGACAAGTCCCAGAATCCTCAAACAAAAAAAATAGCCTCTCAGTTTTACATACTCATAGAAATAACAGTAGCAATCTTAGCAATGAAGCAAGTTTTCACCAGACGTTTGCTAATACAACTAAGTGTGAAACAAGTATGAGAAGAAGCAGCAGGTCCAGAAGTAGACCTCTGCATGGGCTGGGTAGGGCCGGGTAGTAGTAATACCCTAACCCTACCTGTTTATTAACGGGCTTAATCTCCAAGCTCTTACCCTTACCCTAGGGCCCCAAAATTGATACCCTACCCGGCCCTTAAAGCCTGCGGGTACCTATGAGTAGTGATGCCACTGAAATTGATTTTTGAAAAAGGCCTATTTCGTTTTAATTAAAGAAAATTAAAATTTTTTATAAGGAAGAGCAAATAAAATTTATAGATATATTCTTTATAATTTCGTTTATTCAAAAAAAGTATCAAATAATTTCGTCTTTCAATTTAAATAGGTCAAAAAACAATTTTGTCTTCAAATTTTAATTTCGGGTTTTAGAACCCGAAATAATTTCGGCCTCATGTATACCCATGGGTACCCACGGGCAGTGTTGTCACTTGGACATTTTTTGAACATTTTGGACATTTTTTTAAATTAAAATTACTTGAAATTTTATTAAGATAATTTATTTTAATTTTTTCACCAATGAGTCCAGCACCTAAAAAAATATATAATTATATATTTTTTTAAATTACTTTATTGATTAGTTAAATATGGGACATAGGTTTGGACGATTTTGGACAATTTTGGACATTGGACAAAAAACATAGTATAGACACGTCCAAGTGACAATACTGCCCATGGGCAGTGTTGTCATAGAACACAGACACAGACAGAGAACAGTCTGGGACGGGACGTCCGGGACATGTACGCCCAGAATTTTTTTGTCCCGGACATTTAGTGAATTAACACATAATCACCAACCAATAAAATTCGTTGTATCCATCGTAAATTATTTTCATTTTTTAAAAAATGCAAGCCAAGGGTCTGTATAATTCCGCAATTTGATTGGTTTTACCCAGCGGACCTGTCCCGGACATAGTAGGGACAAGTTAAAAATTAGTGGGACATTGTTCACGAACAATATTGTGTTGGGACATTATTGCGGACATGTCCCAGACTGTTCATGTCCCTGTAAAATTGGCGTGACAATGTCCATGTACAACACTGCCCACGGGCTTAAAAAAAGATAAAAAATTATTAAGCCCATTTTATGTATAATAAATATATATAGTATAAAAGTAAAAAAAAACTTAAAAAAAGCACCTATTTTTTACAGTTTATTCGATGTTTCTAATTTATTCGACGTTTCCACTTTATTTGCCATTTTCACTTTATTCGACATTTCCACTTTATTCACTGTTTTCACTTTATTCAATGTTTCCATTTTATTCAATGATGGTTTTTATGAATTTTTGAAGTTATAAAAAAAAAACCATTTACACTATTTATTACAATTTCAAAATCGATCAACAATATTTAATAACCAAATTAAATATACACATAGAAATTAAAGAAAAATTAAAGTGGCAACCTATTCATATCGTGTATATAGGATTATTATAAAAAAAAGATTATTGATTAATATAAGTTTTAATTGGTGGATAGTCACATGCATGTACAATGGGCTACTCTTGGACCGGGTAGTACTGGTACCCAAGCCCTACCCTTATAATAAAGAGCATGCAATTCTTAGCCCTACACTGCTCTAGGGCTTGTAATTTGATGCCCAAGCCTGGCCCTAGTGGTACTACCCTTAGGGTACCCGTGGGTAGTCCTGGCCCATGTGGAGGCCTATTTAGAGGACCATTAAATGAAAGATTTAACAAATATCATTTAGAAGAAAGTCAAGCAGATATACTTAAAGAAATCTTGGGAAGACTTATAGCAATTAAGGAAAGTATAAAATCAATCACCCTTATCGCTTCTAAATCATCACATCAGTTCAACTAATAGAACAAGACCAACAGATGGGTTGGTCTCTAGCAAACGAACTCTCAAATCCACTACATGTGTTCAAAATAGAATTTAAAATAGCAATACACAACATTAATGGGCTCAAAGCAAATAGTCAAAAAATGGATGCGTTAATAGAATGGGCAGAGCAAAAGAATTTAAACATTATAGGGATTACAGAAACAAATATTACAAGTAAGGAAGGGTATTTTTTGTTGAGAAATAGGAACAATTTTACCAGTTTCGGGTCAGACTGTAGTAGTTGCAAAAAGAAGGGTTCAGGTGTAAGCTTATTCCTCAGGAAGGAAATTAGTATTCATACAGGCAAAGTTGTTAAACATAATAAGTATTTGCTAGAGGTACATCTCTTTTTCAAGTGAACAGACATAACTATCTTATTAGGACCCCAAAATATACATAGATAGGTCAGGTATGCGTTTGCTTATTTTTGAGGATTTTTATGCAGATCTTTTCTATTTATAGTAATTTTTTTGCTTATTTTTAAAGTTTTTTCTGCAGATCATTCCTTTTTTAGTAACCCTATAATTAATCTGACCTATCTATATATATTTCAGGGTCCTATCTTATTAGTTTATTTTTCTCTAAACAATAAATTCCTAGCAAAAAAGATTCAACAGGAAATAATCAAGGCATATATAAACAGAGGAAAGAGTTCTTACTTTATAGTTATGGGCGATTTTAACAATGTTTCTGATAAAGATCTAGACAAACTGGCACAGGCTAAAGCATCAGTAAATAAGTAACTGCCGCTATACAGATGGTTCCATAATCCGAAATTCCAAGATTTGTTCAGAATCTTAAATCTGCAGGTCAAGAAGTTTATATAGTTAAATGGTGAATCCAGTTCCAAAATAAACCAGATCTGGATAGAAAGCAATCTGAGAAGCAATTTATTATTAGCAAAAATTTATGAGATGTCAACTTGTACAGGAAGTGACCATAATGCAGCTTCAGCCACAATTGTCTTGAAAAGAAATGAGTTCACACCAACATTAAAAAAAAGAGTTAACGCGAACCAACGTTTACTCTTCTGTTATTATCAAATAACAAAAGAAAAGTGAGAAGAATACAGTAGGAACCTTGAAAGATACTTAAAAAATAGACTTAGTATTAAATTCCTCCTCAAAAACAATTTAGATCTATTACTCGAATCAATAGATACAACAAAGTTAGATAGAATAGAAGAATCTTTCGAAAAGGGCATGTTATATGCTGCACAGAAGAATATCTTCTACAAGAAACTAAAAGGAGGGCTTCCAAACAATTCAGAGTATGACATGGACAACAAATGTAGTACAAGCACAACTTTAAAGAAGGATGTTATTCTTCTTAGCAGAATATACAAAGCGCTTAAATGTCAACTTAAAGCCACCAAATTAGCAAGTCTACCAGAGAATATAATAGAAAAGTTCAATCAACAAGTGAAGGGAATTAACAAGAAATACGATTTGGAAAATTTTCTGAATAGCAACTTCTCAGTAGAGAACTCCCTCGCCAAAATAAAAGGATGGTGGTTTATTTTAAATAAGTGATGGGCTATAGAAATTCAAAAAGAAAAGACTAAACGTATTAAAAACTTCATAAATCAGCGATGTGAAATGATCAGAAATAAACAAGGAAGAATAATACGAAGCCTTCTAGAAAAGTCTTTTTGCAAAGTCTCGATTGACAGAGTGTTGGACAACATAAATGGAGAATGCTCTCTAGCAATAGACCTAACAGAAGTTCTCTCAAAAATGGAGGCACACTTTCAACAACAGTTTGCTAAAAGGAAAACAAAACTAGAGCAAATGTCTGAGGATTGGAAAGATATATAGCCCAATTAGATGGATTAAAAAAGACTGGTATAAGTCACTCGATCAGGAAATCTCAGACTTGAAATAGAGCACAATGCTAAGTGAACTGAAAAGCAATACAGCGCCAGGAATTTCAGGGATTTGCTACACCCTGATTAAAAACGCAGCACTACCGATACAGAGAATTTTTAGGAAATTTGCAGATTTGTGTTTAATATTTGGGTTAATCCCAGAAAGTTGGAAAAAAGCACAAATTTATCCTATCCGAAATGGGACTTTAGTCTAAGCTCAGTGCGCCCAATAGCTTTACTAGAAACCTTTTGCAAATGTGTTACAAAGATCCTAACCAAAAGGCTCACAGGAATTCTAAAAGAAAAGGAAATCCTAAGGGGACTGAATTTTGCTGGCCTGCTAGGAAAATTGATTTCAGAACCAATTCATCTTTTGAATAGTTTAACCGAAGTGGCAAAAGAACAAAATAAGGAAATTTGGATCCTTCTTCAAGATATGAAAAAGGTCTTTGAATCAGTTTCTTTGGACTCTCTCTCTGGCCATCAAACAAATTAAAACCTGTAACTTTATTTTAGGCCTTTTTTAACAAAGGAAAGTTAAAATAATTACAGCTTTTGGATATACAAGGAAATTTGTGCTTTTGACAGAATTGGTCAGGAAGAAGTTCTCTCATCTATTGTTTGGCAGATCTTTTATGATCCCCTTTTATTCAAAATTCAAAATACAAAACATCTCGGTTTCACTTTTGAGCCACGTGAACCCATGGATCTTAAGCAAAACAAACATATTTCTTTTCAGTTCCGTCAAGAGGTCATTGCCTACACAAATGATACAACAAAGTTAGCTAACAGTAAAGAGCAACTCGAGGAGACTCTTAGGATAGCTGAAGATTTTTACCTTTTAAATGACATTCAAATTAATACAACAAAGTCCAAATTACTGGTAATTAACTCAACACTTAAACTAAAAACAGAGTAGTCTACTTCCTGCAAATGAAAGTGCAGGTGGAAAAAAGCGCTCACTTATCAGGTTTTTAGAAGTATGACTAAGTAAAAAGGCTCAGGGCATGTTAATCAAAAATAAGGCCAAAGGGGTTGTTAGAAACTTCATAAAGTCAATTAGCTGCAAAAAAATGACTATAAGTCAACTTACATATATAAACAATATGTGCCTAATCCCCAAGTTAAGTTATATGCTCCAAATATCTATGTTACCTAAAAGCGGCCTTCTACAAATACACTAGCCATTTGTTAAATTAGTTAAAAACAAATTTGAGCTCCCAAGAACAATCAGCAATCATATCATTTCACACAGAAATATTGGTAACTGCAAAGTTCTGTAGCAGGAGTTACTAATAAACCAAATTACAAACCTTCAAATTAGAATTAATACAAGAAATTTGGGAGGTGATCTTACGAAAGCAAAACACAAACAGGGCCTTTCTTTGGCAGAGCTCACAGCAAATTTGTGGCAAGAAAATTTATGACCTTGTGACCTAAAAATTGGCAAAACAATCTAAATTGTCGAATTGTCTATAAGGCAAAAGATCTCAATTTGACCATAAAACATGAGCTAATTCTCTGGCAAATCCATGGGACAGGCCCACAATTTTATGAGATTTTGGAGCCAAAGCTCTTTGTCAAGGCATATAGAAACCTCCAAAGTTTAGTCTTTTTCATCTAAACCAGGTGATAAGTGAGAAAGGTATGAAGCTTATGATGTGGAAACAAATAAAATTCATCAGAGAAAGATCATGCAAAGGCAAAGTAGTGGCATGGTTCAGATCAATCAAAAGGAAATGCCTCAGTAATCCTTCAAACAGAAAAATTAGGGAAGACTTCTGTACATGCAACCCAAACGTTATGACTATAATGCCTAACAAAACAGCTATCAAAAAAGATAATAGTCAAAGACTGGGTGCTTACAGAAGACAAGAAGAACATCATGAATGTTAGGCGAATTATTAAATAAGGAAAAGAGAAGTCTTAACAGAACATTGGCAGAACAAAAACATGACTCTAAAGAAAGGGAAAGTGGAACAGGTACCGAAAAATATAGCAGTTGTGAGTTAAATTCGCATAGTAGAAAAGAAGGTTGCTCCAGTTGAATACGGAAAGGAAACATCCAAGGTGTCCTGCCAAAGTTCAGAATATAGCGAACAAAAAGGTGCTACCTGTTCCTAAAGAAGTAATAGCCAGAAAGAAGATTGAAATGGCAGTTGTCCCAGACTCTAGCTTTTTGGAACCACAGATAACGATTGAGGGCTCTCTGGCCAGGCACCTAATCAAGTCTCAAATTCTCAATGATACATATCTTCAAATCTTTTAAATGCATTAGAACAAAATACAATAAATAGGGAAGAGGTTTACAAATTTTACACAGATAGCTCCCTCTCTAGACAGCAGTGTTAGAGCATTATGGGAGCAAGCTGGGTTCAGATTAGTTTAGAACAGAGCATAGTTATAGCAAAGATAGTATTAGATTTAGCTTATAGCCTTCATCTACAAAGCCTGAAACTATCGCAATCTGGTTAGCCCTTTTAACTGTACCAGTTAATAGCAAAGTATTAGTTTGTATAGACAGCACAGCGGCAATTGCCGGTATACAAAATTTGGAAAGTGAAGTTAGAATAAATAGATGGTACAAGAAAAGAAACTATTTTTGGATTTCTAAGATAGTTAATATGATTAAGTCAAAGCAAATTGAACTTGTCCTTGAAAAAGTAAAGGGCCATAGTGGTGACAAGTAGAATGACATAGCAGATCACTATGTGAAGGATGCACTCTCGTCATCAACAATCTTAGATTCAAACCAAGTCAAGGACTTGAGATTTGAGGCACCCCTCTTTTGGAAGGATATTAAAGTCGAGAAACCAACAAGAAATTTTCTTAAACAGGTTTTTGAACTCCAAACAGTGCAGAATGGTTCTGCACAAAGGTAGTATCTAAATTAGAAGACAGTCGCTCAAATAGGACTTTTAATTGGTCTTCCTACTGGAAGCAAATTAAAAGACAAAATGGCATCCATTGCATGTGTTGAAGCAAAGTAAAAGATTAGCTCTACGTATTAAGGCCTTAGCAGAAATACTCTCAGTACTTTTGGAACTAAAAAGAAGGAAGCTACACCTTTACACATCAGATCACTGTACGTTGTGTGAAGACAGGATAGAAAAAACCCAAGAACACTTGGCAGAGTGTAGTAGTTTTGAGTTCCAGTGGTTTAATATTGAAGACATAGTTTCAGATTTGTGTTGAAAAAAACTAGAGTTAGACTCCAAGTTTAAGTTCAGAAAAAAAGTCGTAAGAGGAATTATCTTTAGGAGAAACAAAGAAGAAAATTCTCAGGCAAGAAAGAACATAATTAAAGGTTTATTACAGGAAACGGTAGTACTTAATATGACAAACCTTCTGAACTCAAAGAAAAAAGCTTTAAAAATTCTGAACTACTCTATAACGCTCACCTGGAATCTTTTTTGTAATTTCATTTGGAAAACCTGTTGCTTTGCAGTTAATGGGAATTTCGAGTTATAACAAATAGAGGAATTTAGCTTCAGACTCAAGAGAAGACTTATCTCCAGCGCCAAAGGGAAGAAGAATTGAAATCCTAGCTCAAGTAAGGAAGGCTCTACAGAAAAATAAGAAGGAGAAAATTTATGAAATTTGGGATGAAGCAATTTTTTGTTTAATCCAATCGGGTGAAACCCTCTTTTGGACCTCCTTTTGATAGGGGCTAATTTAGACTCTAACTCTTCAGAAAGTTGGTGCGATAGATTGCATTTGGGTAATATTACTCAGATGATATAGACTTTGTTTATTCTTAGAAATGTATTGTATTTAATTTGTTAAATATATAATAAAGCTAAGAGGTCGAGTTACAGCGAGATCTATCAAAGGGAAAAAAAAAAGAAAGCAAAAAAAAAGCGAAAACAACAAAAAAAAGCGAAAATAAAAAAAACAAACCTAAATAAAAAAACAATGTGAATAGAAGATCTAATTAATAAACAAAAGATCTAATTTGATCTTGTAATACAGATATACAGATTAATTTAGATAGAACCCCGAATAATCTATATGAAGTCAAAGTTAAAAAATAGCTAATAGAGAGCTGTTTTTTAAAAAGGTTATATTTATATTTGAAAAGTAGGTATTGGAGAAAAGGTTATATTTGAAACCTACTAAATGACAAAATAGATAGATATATTTGAAAAAATGCTAATGAGGTAATTGTTATAAATGTTATATTTGAAATGTGCTAATGAAAATTGGAAAAATACAAAAATTGAAAAAATGCAAAAATTAGAAAAATGCAAAAATTGGAAAAATGCAAAAATTAAATAAAAATTAGCCAAAACAGTTTTTTTTTTGTTAAGTTTTTTCATACAACTTGTAGTTTATATATTATATTTATGATCGTTGGCAGCTTGTAGATGAAATGGCTTAAGAGATTTTAAATTTTGTTTTTTTTTTAGGGAATGGTTTGTTTTTTTTTTTTTTTTTTT
>QKWP01000041.1:170107-232650 GCA_003550325.1 Gigaspora rosea
TTTTTTTTTTTAGGAAACGTGTTGTTTTTTTTAGAGAACGTTGTATTTTAAAAAAAGGTAAAGGTGGATAAAAGTTCTATTTAATATGTAAAATATAGCTTATATACAGTATAACCCCGCAATAGTCACATTCGCATTAGTCACAATCTCATTATAGTCACCTTAATTTTCCTATTTAATTATATATACTATATATAAATTTTGGCTCGCATTAGTCACAATCTCGCAATAGGCACATATAAATTCCGATTTAGTATGTGACTATTGCGTGGTTTGACTGTATACCAAACCAAAAGTGCTAACCAAAAAAATTTTTATTATGATGCTCAAATATAACCTCATATAGATTATTTGGGGTCCTACTTAGATATAAGTTATTCAAAGTATTTTGAAAATATACTCCAATGTGTCCTTGGTATGACCCAGGTTACATATCTACTGATCCAGACAGTCACAGCCAGTAGTCCACTCAAAAAATATTTCAAATTTACTTTCAAAAACATTTTCGAAATATTTCAAGACCTGAAATATTTTGAAATACATTGTGAAATGTTTCGAAATATATTGCATATGCGAAATCTTTCAAAAGATTCTGCATGTTCGCAAGTACTTTTGAAAGATTGTGCTACTATAAATTTGCTAATGGACTATGCGTATTTATGAAGGATTATATACAGATTAAATAAATCATTAAAATCAAGCATGAGTATTAAGTCAATGCGGACATGATGGATAAAATAAAGAAGCACTTGCCAACTTAAATCATTAAAAATTGAACCTAATAATGTATTACCTCAAGTAAGTGCAGTGAAACTTATCACATAATAAATATATTGATGTGAAGAATCTCTTACGTATTTAAATAAATCATTAGAGGTTGAACCAAAAAATGGACTGCCATAAAATCAACATGGTGTAACTAATCATATGATGAATAGACACGATAAATCAACTTGCATATTTAAAGAAGTCATTAGAAATTATATCCAATAAGGGATTTGTAGTAAGATGTCAAGGAATAGCTTGTCTGACATTGAATAAATATAAAGAAATCGCAGATTAGAATAAGCCATTAGAAATTGTACCTAATACTGCATCTGTATTAAGTTGTCATAAAACCTATTGCATGATGTGTAAAGTAAAAGAATCAATGAAATTGATCCCAATAATGCAGTGGTATTGGGAACTTGTGAAGCAACTTATTGCATAATGAACAAATTTAAGTTATTGCAAGTTATCAAAAATCTGCATTGGCATTAAGTCAAAGTGGTATGGCTGCTTGTATGATATAGATACAAATCACCTGCAGATTCAAACAAGTTATTAAAATGTTATCTGTCTTGCTTGGCACTTATAATTACACTATTCACTAGTGATGGACATTACATGCAATCCCACACGTAATCCATTATGTGATGTGAAGAATAATTCCGGCCAACATCATAATTCTAGGTATAATTTACTAATTCCGTCTCTCTACTATTGTAAGGCCACTCCAATTTAAATCTATGTTTAATATAACCTCTCCCCTCTCGATTGAGCAAATAATAGAGAGAGCTAAACAACATATATATATATAAAATGAACCCATACAGAAAGGTCACCAAAATTAGAGCAGCTATATGATGCATTTATGCTAAGGACACTCTAATTTAAATCTATGTTTAACATAGCCCACCTCCTCTCGATTGAGCAAATAATGAAGAGTTAAACAACATATATATATAATACCTAGATTCAAATTTCACTTTTAATATTTTTACTAAAACTAGTGCAATAGGTGGCACTTACATGCCATCTATCTTATTTGTTTTGTTAATGTTATTGATGAGTATAATTGGTGGAATATTTTTTTTGTATTTTTCATAATTTTTGTTAAAGTTTGATTGATTTTTAATAATTGGTTCTGTAAATTGATATAAAGTTATATAAATAAATTTATATTAATTTAGTGTAATAAGAAATATTTAATATTTATATTTATGTATTTTGCTTTTTGTAGTGTTTTTTTGTGTAATGTTTTTTCTGGGTGTTGATTATAATTTTTTTTTACGTTTAATAGTTTTTTTCGATTTTAGTATGTTATTAATATTTTTTTTTTGTAGTTTAGGTTTAGCTGTATTATTAAATCATAATATTTATTATTTTTTTAACATATTTTTTAAAATAAATATAAGTTATTTTTTATTTTATATTATACTGTAATAAAATTAAATTATTTTTTATTTTAATATATTGTGGTTTATTAATTTATTTTTTATTTTATTTTATTATAATATTATTAATTTATTTGGTTTTGTTAAGTATTTTATTTGTAATTATTAAATACATGGAGCAGATTATGTTAATATTTTTATTGTTATGTAAAGTGTAGAATAGTGCAATTTATATATTTTGGTTTAATTGTATTAAATTATCTGATTTATATGTGTTTAAGTAGGTTATTCAGTTTGTTATAATGATTTTGTTAATATTTAATTTTATACAGAAATAAATGATGTTAAGGGCATGCCATTTATTATGTAATTTTTACTATAGATACATGGTCAGAAGTAGTGATTACGTCTATATATTATATTAATCAAATTGAATTAAATAAAATGATCACACCATACATGCGTAGAGGTGGCTGCTAAGTAAAAAATATTACATAATAAATAGCATGCCCTTATTAGTTCATATTAATTTTTAGTTTTTAGTTTTAGAATGTTGTAAAGTGAAATGTGTGGTTGAATTTGAGGTTTGTGTTTGTTTACAAAATCTTGATTTTGATTAGTTGTTTTAATTTTGTATATTATGCAAGAAGTATTTTACTTATTTGTGTGGGTAATATAATCTAATTTTGTAAATAAATTAAGTGCATAAGCTAAAAATTTGGTTTATGGTTTTAATATTAGAGGCTACAGGGTTAAAATAACATTAGTTATATGTAACATTTTGTTTCTGCCATTTTAATTAATATACAGTTAAGATCTGTTTAAACATTAGTTTTTGTATATTTTTTACTTTTTTTTCTTTTACTTGGGTTCAGATTCTTTGTCGGATGATCTGCAATAATCACTTCCTCTTTAGGAGTCTGTATTATTATGCAATAATTTACATCTTTATTGGGAATATAAGTAAAATATTGATTCTGATTGTATGTAGTAATCTAGTGATTTTATTTTACTAACCAGATTTGTATTTAATTCAGTTTTGAATTAGCAATTATTTCATGATTGCTGAATACAGAAGTTAATAGTTATTTATAAGTCAGGTTAACAGCAGAAATAATTTTCAACTCTGTAATTTCTAAGCAATTTATTGCTTCATAGACCTATTTATAGAAAAAAATTAATTTATTGGGTTTGTTGTACATATTTGGTTTGAAAATAACAGGATAGATTATCATTTATATATGTATGTTCGTAAGGTATTTACATTACTATTTAGTTTGTTTTTAGGTTATAATAGAAAATTTTTTTATAACAAAATTGATACAACAGTTGAAATTTACTTGATAAATATTTTTTATACAGTAACAAAAATAGATAAAAATTTTATAATAATTACTGCAAAATTTCAAACAGATATATAGTTTTAACTATTCGGTAGTTTTAGATAAAATTTCACAATGACTAGTACTACTTCTCTATAAATAGAACTATAAATGTAATACTTTAGAAAAAGAACTAAACTAAATTCTGTCTTTCTGTCTTTTCTTTAAGAAATGACAGAGTATTAAAGTTTTTTCATAGTTAAATAAAGAAATAGACCCATAACTTTATTTATAGAAACGTAATATTTACCTTTGCAAAATTTTTTCTAAAACTATCGAACCATTAAGAATTGTATATCTATAAAATTTGTTATATGCCTACATATAGTTTTGATTTACAAAGTACTGTTTCTTAATATTACACGATGATGGGGTTTTAATCGGCAACTCTTTCTAATGATCCCTCATACCAAATTTTCCAAGAACTCAGACCTACGAAAACTATACAGTTAACATATTTATACATAACAAAACTCTACCAAAGCTGCTGTCAGGTACAAAGTCCATTTACTATATGTTCCGAGACTGAAATAGAGATGAAAAAGAACAGTAGACTTATAAGCGAGGCACCTTGGAGGGCTTTGGTGCTATTGAGCAAGGATGTAGCAGAGAAACTCTGGAGCTTTGTCAAGGTCTATGGATATGAAAATAGAAGTAGATACTTGGTTAGATGAGTTATTCTGTAAAGCGTAACTCATACAACTCCTTTATTTTGGTACTCTTTTTCTGGTACTGCTTTGGACGTTTCGAAATTTCACAAAAAGTGTGCAATTTGGCGTACTCCCTCCAAAAGATCAGTAGTGTTTACTCCTTCTAAATCCAGACATATCTACCGAAATGGCATCTCCCACGAGGATATTTGGGTTAATGCTTACCAAATAAACAATGACTGGTGTAATAAAGATTAGAGGGATCACGTATAGAAATTTCTAGATGTTAGACATTTTTTTTCTTTTTCTCTTTCTAGAATACATATAGTGTTAGATTAGATTTTTCTATACAACACTATATAATTTTTAATGCCTAGCACAGGCAAAATAGTGTTGTCATGCCCGTCTTTTTTTCGGCCTTTTTCTTCTTTTCTCTGTTTTTATATTTTTTTCGTTTATCTCTTCCCTTTTATTTCTTGTCCTGTTTTTTTTTCTTTCTCATTAGTTTAGCACTCCCCATTTTTTTATCCTTTTTACTTTTTTTTTCTATTTTGTTAGTAGTTCTTCTACCTAGGAGGCTAGGAGAAGAAGGTTGGAAAAGAAGACGGTCATGACGGGCTAGTAAGTCAGGTCAGTAATTCAGAGCGGATCAGTCTGAGGTAGATCAATGCAAACCGATGAGGCTAAATTACCCTTGGCAGGTCGCACATAGGTGCTCAAGTATTTAGTACTTTATAGTAACCGGGTGACCACTCTTTGATTCAAACACCAAATGGTGGATGTAAAAATTTTCTTTTGAAATTTATCATCAATAAAGCATTGAAGCGTGACATGATTGTCAAGTTCAAAAAAAATATATTACACGATGATCAATGCATATAATAAATCGAAAATAATCCAAAAAAAATGCCCAAGTTTCAAAATAGCAGTATAAAATGACAAATCAAAGAAGTTAAGAAGAATTGAAGATGAGAAGTGGCTAAGAACAACTATTAAAAACTAAAGAAACTCTTGTTATACATTAGTTGTTGATGTTTAGTAGTCTTAGTAGTTTTCATGCTAAACCTAGAAACATTAGTTAGAAATATAGTAAAATTTTATGATTCATTAGATTTTATAGAATTTTATTAATAAAATTTTATAAAATCTTATAATACACAAATTTTTATTAATTAATTATAACTTTATGCACTAAGTAAATATGTTTAGCATTTAAAAATATATCTAATCAGCAGATTTATTTTTATTTTTCTTGAAATTTGGAAAATAGATGCATAATTTTGGCTTTTTAATCAAAAAGCCAAATTTAAGCATCTTTTCTCCAAATTTTAAGTAAAATAAAAACAATACTGCCAATTTAATGTATTTTATGCTCTGAACAAGTTTACCTAGTGAATTGATTAGAATTAATTAGTAATATTTTATAAATAACAAGAATTTATAGAATTTTATTAATAAAATTTTATAAAATCTTATAATTCACAATATTTTACTAATTAATTTTAACTTATTGCACTAGCTAAACTTGTTTAAAGCCTAAAACTACATTATATAGCAGTATTGTTTTTATTTTACTTGAAATTTGAAGAAATTTGACGTTTTTTATCAAAAAACTAAAATTATATATTTATTCTCCAAATTTCAAGTAAAATAAAAATAACTTTACCAATTTGATGTATTTTTAGGTGCTGTACAAGTTTACTTAGTGCACTAAGTTAGAATTAATTAGTAAAAGTTTGTGAATTATAAGATTTTATAAACTTTATTAATAAAATTTTATAAAATTTCATGATTTACAAAATTTTACTAATTAATTCTTACTCTATGCACTATGTAAACTTTTATAGCCCGAAAAATTTTCATAATAATGGTTTTTTAACGCCTAACCAGAGAACTTCTGAATTTTGCGGAGCCGTGCAAGCTGGGCATACAGTGATCGCTGTTGAAAATAATACACCAAATATCTCAGATCCCATTTTATCATCACCTCTGAGATATTAATTTCTAATCTTAACAACAATCTGATACTGACTTATCCTAATGATGAACTACTACCAGGCAATATTGGCAATACTAGTACTAATCTAAATACAATTCCTTTACTAGAAGAAACTTCTACAAACCTACACTCAGATAACTCTAAAGAATATGACCCACAATTATGTTATAACAAATTTCTTTATCACCACAGATTACAAACCCTCCCTTCACCATAAACTATAGGCTCATTTTTAGAATATATACAAAAAAACTACCCAATGTACTACAGCAACCAATATATTAGAATCTCTATAAAACCTCATCCATGAATTAGTTATTACTTTATAGAGGCACATATTTACCTCCATATGAAGATTTCCAATCTGATCACTTCTTCTCACCTTTTGAGGACCTGCATATATTTTGTAATCTTAAACTAAAATCACATACTAGTTTTAATTCACATCTTAGCAATAATAACAATTTCCAATTACCAGCTTCTTTTTTGATCCTACACTTTTCCTTACTTCACTACCTCATAACAGTCTACCAACTACAAATAACAACTCCTAATATCTTCAAACTCTTAATCTACTCGTGACTTACATATTAATATCACTACCCACAATGTTAGAGGTTTTAACTCAGCTTCTAAGAGACAAATATGGCAAAATTATTGCATCAACCATAATATTTCTATTGCTTGTATTACAGAAACCAAAATTTCACACAAAACCAAACTCTCATTCTGTAACAACAATTTATATACATATTATTGGGCTAATGCTGATAGTTCAATAGAAGGTGCTGCTATTATGATTCGTAACTATCTCAAATCTCATGTTCATAGCTATTATACACACCCAGGAGGTGCAATTGCACTTGACCTTTTCTTTAAAAGCAATATCAAGTTACGAGTTATTTCTGTTTATTTATCTTCAACTGATACTATTAAAAGAAATAATACTCAGAACACTGTTATTAACTGGATTTTACAAGCTTGACAACTAAATACTCATCCTATTATTCTTGGGACTTTAATACACAGGTCAATACTATAAGCCCTTCTTCTTCCAAATACAAACTTATCAACTTTCTACATCATACAAACATGTTTGACATAGATGCCTATTTTAACAATATATATTATACTTGGTCAAATAACCTGGCTCATAGTAAAATTGACTATATATGGACAGATTCATTCAATATACAATTTATTCTTTCATATGACCTTGATAATAGTCAGCTAGTACTCTTAGTGATTATTCTATTCTTTTTTCTTCCTGGACATTTCCTAATGCTTATAGCAAACCCCTTGTATGCATACTGGTGTTAGTTGAAGAATTTTTAACTACAAATTTATGTCAACAGACCAGTGGACAGAGTTTTCAGAATGTATTACTTAGCTATTTTTGCAGCACAATATACCCATTTCAGTAAATACTCATGAAATTGATACTACTTGGCACAAAATTCAACACTCTATTCTACAAGCACTAATTTAATTAATTCCAAACAAAATATCTCGCAAACGTAGCTATAACTATAAATATACACCATACTGTACCGCTCTTTATACTGGATTCATAAAACTTGGCCACTTTATTAAAAAGATTAAAAATACCTCAAAACTTTACCTTCCATATATCAACTTATATATTCTTTCCATTAATTCCTATACTAAAGCCAATCTGGATCCTCTTTTATAACTTGATACTACTAGTACTCAATTCTGGCTTCAACATGCTTATAAAGTCTGAAAACAAGTCTAACATGCATACCAGTTAGAATACTCTCTTCTTCTCCGACAACAAATTAATCATGCCTCTCAAAAATGATGTGAAACTCTAACTTCCAAACCTAAACAAGCTATTAATAGCATTCTTGATAGGTACCAACCTCCTATACACTTTTTAAATATTAAACTCAATAATCAACTTGTCACAGAACCTAACTCAATCAAACAGCATATCAAATCACATTACCACAATTGGACTGCTCACAGACCTATTAACTAATCTCTCTTTGACAATTTTTGGTTTCAAGATTATCAGCCTCTTCCTCATATCAATCCTGCCTGGTATACCCCTCTTACTGTTCTTATTACAGAAGAAGTTCTTCAAACAATATCCAAACTTACCAATGGCAAAGCCTGTGGTCCTACAGGAATTAGCTATAAAATGATCAAACACCTTGGTTCTCATAGTATTACTACACTTACTGCTTTGTTTAACCGATGCCTTTCTGAAAATCATATTCCTAAACTATGGAAACATGAAAGAATTTTTCCTATTCCAAAAAACAACACTTTTGAGGGTAATCCAAATCTTACAAGACCTATTAGCCTTATTGAACACATACGAAAACTTTATACAAAAATTCTTACTAATAGACTGAATCAAGTCTTCTCAAAACATACTATACTATCTCCTTATAACTATGTTGCACACCCAAACAATAGCACTTCTATTCCTATTCACATTCTAAACAATCTAATTGAAGATGCAAATTGTAATCACAAAGAAATTTGGCTATTGTCTCAGGGTATGAGCAAGGCTTATGATTCTGTCAACTTTACACTTTTTAAACGTTCTCTCACTCACCTTAATTTACTATCTAATATAATTAACATCCTTTTGGATTTACTAACTGACAGACAAAATCAAGTCATTACTAATCTTGGCCTTATTGCACCTTATCAGGTCCAGAATGGTATAGATTAGGGTGAAACTATTACTTCTCTTCTTTGGAGAATTTACTATGATCCTTTAATTACTCATATTTATACAAATACACCCAGTTACTCAATTGGCACATCTTGGATAACTAATCTCAAATACCAGATATTTGACAAAATCCAAACAAAATGCTCTGTTCTGGCATATATGGATGATACTTTGTGGATTGCCTCTTCACAAACTGAACTTACTAGAATAATCTCTATTGCAGAATCTTTCTATACTATGGCTAACATTCAAGTTAATCCATCTAAATCCATTCTATCAACTAATTTGAAAGTAAATAACTATACTCCTATTATTTTTAATAACTATGCCCTTCCACTATGGCCATCATATCAACCTTTCAAATTTCTTGGATGCTGGTTTACACTTGACAACAAACAATCAAAGCAAACAAGTCTATTAATAACAGAATCTTCTCAGCTTATCAATATTGCTAGAACTAAAAAAATTACTGATATACAAGCACGATATATTATAAATACTGTTGTAATTCCTACTATGGAATATCGTATACAAAATACTGTTATTAACAGATCAGCTTGTAACAAGATTCTTTCACACCATATAGGTCTAGTCAAGCAAAAGCCAAACTAAGCCATACTATTCCAACTAGTACACTTCTCCATCCTCAACTTTATAATAATAAAAATATTTGGGATATAATAACACCATATCTCTAACTTTATTAAATGCTTAAATGACAACAACCTACTCGGTACTACAACTCACATTCAAATCCACCAAATCCAAAATAACCTTTGGTCATCTACTAGCATCTTTTCATATCCTAATCCTACTATAAATGGTCCTAACTGCTATACAACTAATTTTAAAATTATTCAACTTTTTAAACATCTGGGATGGAATATTAACACTAATTCTAACTTTAATATTCCATTTACTATCAAGAAAGGATCAATTTCTCTTGAATCTATACTATCTTCACATTCTAAATATCCTACTTTCAAAAAACAAATTAGACATCATCATCTTCTATTTCTTGATCAACTCACCTCCTTTGACAATTCCTGTTTGCTTGATTGGAAATATATCTCACCCAGACTTAACAAATTTCCAAAAAGCAAAATTCCTTTGTGGTTTACCTTTTTGGAGGACCAAACAACAAGTCATGCATATGAACGTACTATTTATTCACACTTCAATTTACTACAAACCAACTATTATAGCTATTCTACTGGACATTTTTCTAAATACACCAAACCTTGGCTTATTACTTTATTTGATAATCAAATAGTTATTGGCAAAGCACGTCACCAATCCAGTTCTTTAGATTATACTCTTATTACACATTGGCAGTGCAATATCCAGCCACAATTTACACAATTATACCCAACACCACCTATTATTACATCTCTATGCTCTAACTGCTCTCTTAATTCCAATATTATTGCAAACAAATGTACTATTCTTATTCCAACAAGCCATGCTACCAAATTTTTTGGAAGACTTAATCCTGACAAATCTGTAAACCTAAATGCTAATTACCTTGACCTTATTTTTTCAACTGAAACAAGAAATCCAACAAGTATTCCAATATTACCAAATCTTCTTATACCCACAGTACAAATACCTTCTTTTTTTCATTCTAGCCCTGCACTTGATACTTTGCAATCTATTTGCCATTACAATAGTCATCTAACAGAATTAACATTTTATACTGATGGTTCTGTTATTGATCTGAGCAACTCTCAGTGCTCTATAGGTATTGGCTGGATACAATTACATAACCAGGACATTTTATATACTTTTCAATCACAAATCAAATTTTGGCTAAGTTCTTTTAAAGCTGAGCTAGTAGCAGTCCTATCAGCTATTAGCACTGCTCCTAGAAACTGTTCTATACAAATCTTTACAGATTCCCAATCTGTAATATCCAAATACAACAGCTTAATCATACTATGCCTCTCTCTAAACCTTTTAATATACCTTATTGGCCTATTTAGAATACTACACTAAACTTTATTAGATCATACAATCTTAATATTACTTTTCATAAAGTTACTGCACACCAAGATGATGAATTCAATAACAAAGCTGATCAACTAGCTCGCTGTCATCAAACTGCTCCATACCTTCTTTTTGATTCACAGAATATTTACAATCACAATTTTACTCTCTCTATTAATAATTTTCCTATTGAACTTCCTATCTGTCGCTGTGTTAGAACATTGTTAGAACTATATACCATGCACATATACTTGCTCTTTGGTTCTCTCAAAATCAGTTTCAACAATGGCTACAAATATCACAATATATTAACTGAAATGCTAACTGGTTATATATTAATAATAACCAAAAAATTTCAAACTTTTCACATAGTTTTCACTCTTCAACACTCAATTCTTTTAGAATTAAAATACTTTTAGATGATCTCCTTGCTCCACATATTCTTCATCGAAGAAATCCATCTTACCCTAATACCTGTCACCTTTGCCAACAAACAAGTGAACCCTTACACTAGATTATCTGTCCTACCTCTGAACTTTTATTTAAACTTATAAAAGACTCTTTAGCTTATATACTAAGTACTAACAAATTTGAAATCTCTAATTTAGCTGCTGAGAATCTATATACTCAAATTATGAACTTAAATAGCTTTCAAATTCATCAACTTTACAACCAACCTTCTTTGCTTTCTACATTATCTGGTTTGATACCTTTGGATATTATCTCTATTCTATATGAACTCACTACATCTTCTAAATCTGCCTGCTCCCTTACTGTTTCACTCTTACTTAATATCAATAAGCAAATTTATACAAGTATTTGGATTCCATACTGTATTTCTAGATCTCAAAATCAAGCAATATACTCTCAAGCTTCACCTTCTTTTTCTAATACATTTTCTATACCCAATCTTTCAAAAAATATACAAGATAGTCATAATCACATTTCTGACATTTTACTACAAAAAATTAAAACTTGGTTGTATAAATGGATTAAATTTTCTACACCTTCATCTGATATTCTTACATATACACAAATCTAGGTGAGCCTTGGCCACTCTGGTAGGTTTAGGCTGCAGATAAGTATTTAGGTTTACTTAGATATATGTCTGAGTTTTTATTCTTAGCATTAGATTTAAAAAAAATAAAATTTCTTTCAGTATTGTAAAAAGTTTCTATTAAATTTAATAAAGATAAAAGCAAGGTCTCACCTTAACATTTAAAAAAAAAATAAACTTTTTTAGAACCTAAAAATATATTAAATGGCAGAATTGTTTTATTTACTTGAAATTTGGAAAAAAGATGCTTTAAATTTGATTTTTTTGATCAAAAATCCAAAATTATGTATCTATTCTCCAAATTTTAAGTAAAATAAAAATAACTTTTCCAATTTGATGTATTTTTAGGCAGTGTTGTCACTTGGACGTTTTTTGGACATTTTGGACATTTTTTCAAATTAAAATTACTTAAAATTTTATTAAGATAATCTATTTTAATTTTTTCACCAATTAGTCTAGCACCTAAAAAAATATATAATTATATATTTTTTTAAAGTACTTTATTGATTAGTTAAACATGGGACATAGGCTTGGATGATTTTGGACAATCTTGGACATTGGACAAAAAACATAGTATGGACACGTCCAAGTGACAACACTATTTTTAGGTGCTGAAAATGTTTACTTAGTGCATAAAGTTAGAATTAATAAAAATTTGTGTATTATAAGATTTTATAAAATTTTATTAATAAAATTTTATAAAATCATATGATTCATAAAATTTTACTAATTAATTTTAACTTCATGTACTAAGTAAATGTAAGTATATTTAGAATCAGACCAGTCTGGTCTAATTCTGGACCAGACCTGAGCTGGACCTAGTCTAATTCTGGGCTGATCTGAACTGGATCTAATAATATATTGTTTAAATACCTTCTCTAAAAAATTTTGAATTTGTTATATTAAATAAAGAATTAAATTGGAGTGGTCTAACCTTTGATTAATTTATTTAACTCTATCACTTTGGTAATCACTAGTCATAGTACTCCTTGTACCTGGTCCTAATTACCCATCATCAATTGCTTAATATATAACCCAATCAGCCTCTAATCTTAATTTTCCTTTAATCATTATGCATGTCAATGTCAATTAGCATGCGCCTTACTAAATGCAAGGGTCTCCAAATACTATACAACAAGTAACTTATTACTTTACAAACTATAGAAATCAGTTGCAGATTTTAATGAATCACTATGAATTGAACAAGATGATACACAGATCTTAAGTGACTATAGTAAAACTTATTAAATAAAAAATAAATATAAAGAGCTATTTGCAAAAGTAAATAGATTATCAGAATCAAACCAATGATGACAATAACTCATCAAAAAATGAATAAATACAAAGTTATAGCATATTTAAATAACTATTAGAAATCAAACTAAATTATGCAGGATATTAAGCAAATGCAATGTGGTGACATTGTATAATGAATAAATATAAAAAATTACCTAACAAACTTAAACAAATAATAAGAAATTAAGTTCAAACATTGTATGGATGCTAATAGTGCAGTAAACCTACTGCATGAAAGAATTACTTGACAGATTAAATAAATCACTAGTTATCAACTAAATGAGGCATAGGCATTAGAAATTTATAGAACAACCTTCACAAGATAAATATATGGGGTATTCCCAATTAAAATCTTAAAATAGACTACACAAAGTTGATTTTTCATTTTGCATTACATAGAATCTAAAAACTTTAGTCATTAGATTAATTTTTTTTTATTTTTTTACTTACAATAATTCAAGTTGACTGCAAAGTCAACAGATCGAACTGGGAGCTAAGCAGGGAGGCCCTGGCTTGGCGACAATCACAGGTAAACTAAGATGCCAGCAGGAAAAAACCAGTTTAATCACTATTCAATTTGAGGAAGACGCAGTAGAAAGATAAGTGATTAATCAATTTACCTAATTTGGACATTTCACATGAAGATTGATATAACAAAGATTTATTGTAGATATAAATGCGCAGACATTAGGACAGACTATGCTGGCCCAGAAAGAAAGCAAATTCGCACCTGGCCTTTCCTGTCCCTACTGAATTCTGCCATTTTGCAATTATTCATGTCTATAGCCGGCCTGCATTATGCAGGTGAAAAACTACTGGCTAATCTAAAGCATCAATCTCAAGTAGCAACAGCTTGACTGCAAACTTAGAGTCGACAGCTGCCCGCGTATGTGGGTTGGAAACCACTAGCTGACCCTACAAATGGCTAGATCAATTATACATCAAATGCACTGATGTATGCTGTATACCACACATAATAAAGTTCAGTATTAAAGCTGCTGGTAAAACTAAACTGTAATGGTGCACCGAGTTTCATCAATCACCAATCACCAATATGCATTGGTGAAACTGGTGAAACTGGTGATACTGGTGATACTGGTGATACTGGTGAAACTGGTGAAACTGGTGATACTGGTGAAACTGGTGATACTGGTGAAACTGGTGATACTGGTGAAACTAATAAAAATGGTAATGCCAGTAAAACTGGTAATACTGGTAAAATTGATGAAACTGGTAAATTAGTAAACTATATATATATATAGTCTAAATAGCCAATAATATTGAAGTGTTTGTCAAATATATTTTTTTAAAATATTTTTATTTTTCCGTCGAACGTAAAAATCAAAAGTCGATTAATAAAAAATTCTCCAATATTTATGAAAATTTTGTGATAAGTGTATTTTGACCTGCTGAATAAGGTTACTTAATCGATTTTTATCGATTTGCTTAGTAAAATTTAGACTTTACTATATAGCGATGTTAGTCAATTGTGTGGCGAATATATTTTTTTAAAAAATTTTAATTTTTCTGTCGAACGCAAAAATCAAAAGTCAATTAATAAAAAATTCTCCAATGCTTATAAAAATTTTGTGGTAAGTGTATTTTGATCTGCTGAATAAGGTTACTTAATCGATTTTTTTCAATTTGCTTAGTAAAATTTAGACTTTACTATGTAGCGACGTTTGTCAATTGTGGGGCGAATATATTTTTTTAAAAAATTTTAATTTTTCCGTCGAACGTAAAAATCAAAAGTCAATTAATAAAAAATTCTTCTATCCTTGTAAATATTTTGTGATAAGTGTATTTTGACCTGCTCAATAAGGTTACTTAATCGAATTTAATCGATTAACTTAGCAAATTTTAGACTTTACTATGTAGCGACTTTTGTCAATTGTGGGGTAACTTATTTTCAGGCCAAAGACGTTTTTGAGATTTTTTTAAATATTATAAAATTTGATTGGTCAATAGTCCTATCACTAGGGGTAGGGGGTCAGGACCTATGTAAACCCTAATCACGTAATTTACTGCATTTACTGCAATTCCCTTATTACTAATAAATTTCAAAATAATACATTTTAATTAAAAATTATTTAAACCAAAGTTAATTTTTTGAAAAATTTTAAACATTACCAGTATTACCAGATATCACCAGTATCACCAGTATCACCAATTTCACCAGTTTCACCAGTATCACCAGTATCACCAGTTTCACCAGTTTCACCAGTTTCACCATATCACCTAGTTTCACCTAGTTTCACCAGTTTCACCAAATCACTTTTTAAGTTTCACCAGTTTCACCAGTTTCACCTGGTGAAACTAATTAGTTTCACCAACAGCTTTATTCATTATCCAGCATTTTATGCTAGTGTACTTCCAAATAAGTATGGTTCACAAGCATGCGATTCTGTTCATTTAATAGAATATATATCATTTAATTTTAAGTTTGTGCACTTTAACATTTTTGATTGGATTTGAAACTTCTAAACAGAAATTTTGTAATTTTGGAAACTTATAAACAGAAATTATGTCATTACACCTACTACTGATTTTTTGTATTCTGATAATACTTTGAATTAAGTTTACAATATTTTGAATATATTACAATCAATATTTCTTGCAGATTATAATTTAAAATGAAATCTACATTCTATACTTAACCTGCTAGCCTTCTAAAACCTATTAATACTTGTTTATTATAATTTTTTTAAAACTAACCCTAACCCTAAACCCCTAACCCTAAAAAATGCACTCCAAAAAAATTTAGTTTTCAAGATTTTATACTATCATTTCTTTTAATCTGGATTTATTATGATTTGCCACAATATTTAATTAAAGTAGTTAAAGTTACTAAATAAATGCACATTTAAGTTTCTATTAAAATTAATTCCTAATTGCATAATTACTTTAATTCGTAATTACATCATAATACATTATTCTGAAATCTATCTGTTATTTATATTATTATTATTATTTTTTATTATTTAATTTGGAGTTTATGTGCTTTAATGTTTGTGATTGGCAATATCCACAAAATGTGATCTGAGTGTAGGAAAGCCTTTAAAATATGATTATTATATTTTTTATTATTTCAAAGTTTGCATTCAATTTTATTTGGTTACCAGTAATAATGTCATTGATTATTCATAATATTTTATGCAGTGTAGACATAGTTTCTATAGCAGTTATTTTAATTTACTAATTTATATTATTATATTATTAATATATTCTTATCTATCTATCTATCTAATTTTATTTAATTTTGAGATTGTGCACTTTAACGTTTTTTGATTAGTCAAATCTAGAAAGCGTGAACTGTGCATAGGAAACTCAGAGTTTGATAATTGGATTATGACAATTAATATTCTAAAAAATGCAAAAAAAAACCAAAAATATGAAGTCAGGTTATAATAATGTGCTTTACCAGAAATGGAATGCATGGTTAAGCAGCATGTAAAATGTGTTTGTACAGATCCATGCTTTTGATTAGAATTTCTATAATTACTTATTATCTATTGAATAAGAGCTATTTAACCAAACATCACATTAACAAGTTTTGTCTTGATAACAAAAAATATTATTTTAATATCTTTTGAAATTGCACTAATATATTATGAGACTGTATCAGTATTTACCAAAAATAAATATGAATGTTAAAATTTTAATATTTAGATAATTTAAAACCTGATTGCTTATTAATATTTAATTGTAAATCTGATGTCTAAGAGCTTGCCAGAGAGGCTATTTTTGGGGCATGATATCAAATATTATGAATCAAAAATCAAAAAAACCTTGGGTTTGTATATCTTACCATTTTTCATTGGCTATATCAAAAAACTGTGATCAGAATATGTGAAAATTTTGAATTAAAATTACTAATTAAAGTTACTTATGATATTGCAATATTTTAAATTAGTCTTTTTTTTATCATAATAAAAATATTATATATTACAAATTTGTGAGTTTTTGCTTTTCAGACTATAACGATTCCTATTTAAAACTGTAATTATTGCAATATTTTGTTTATTTTTAATGATTATATTATCATTATTATGTTTTGTAATCAGTCTATAAGTTATAAATCACTAGTGTGAATATGGAATTCACTTTAGAAATTGTTTTCAAGAAGATATATGTATGATTAGTTGATTTTCATTTTGTACTACATCTGAAAAATTCTGTTAGTCGGATTTTTTTAATTTACTGTAAATTAATAGTATAATGTTGTATTTAAAATTAAGTTATACAAAGTTACTTTTTCATTTTGCATTATATAGAATCTAAAAACTTGAGTCAGTTGGTCAAATTTTTTATTTTTTTTAATTTAATTGACAATTCACAATAGAAGGAGAATTTTAACTGGGGGAGATTTTTATAATAAAACATAATAAAATAGGAATCATGATTCCTATAGTTTTATAAAATTTTTTGAATTTTAATTGCTTGTAACATTTTATTTACCTAACTAATTTTACTGATCTAGCTATCATTAGAATCACAAAAACTAGCTCTACAACTTTTATTAGAAGTCTACAAGATGTTAACTTAATAAAAAATTAACTTTACATAGACAGGAATGCTGATTTTTGTATTTTATATGTAATTTATATTGTGTTATGTATTTTATTAATACAAATTCTCCTTCTTTCGCGAATTGTCAATTAATGTAAACCAAAAGAATAATGTTTACATATAAAATTAGGCCATGCAAAGTTTGATTTTTTATTTTGCATTACATGGAATTTGAAAACTTGGATAAACTTGGGTCTATTAGAGAGGTTTTTAGTTTACTATAAATTAATAGAATAATGTTTACATCTAAGATTAGGCACACAAAGTTCATTTTCGTTTTGCATTACATGAAATTTGAAAACTTGGATCAGTTGGTCAGATTTTTTTTTATTTTTTTTAATTACTGTAAATTAATAGAGTAATGTTTACATCTAAGATTAGGCATGCAAAGTTGATTTTATTTTGCATTTCATAGAATCTGAAAACTTGGGTCAGTTGGTTAGAATTTTTTTTTAATTTAATTGACAATTCACGAAAGAAGGAGAATTTATATTAATAAAATACATAATACTTAATATAAATTAACATATAAAATACAAAAATCAGCATTCCTGACTATGTAAAGTTAATTTTTTATTAATTTAACATCTTGTAGACTTCTAATAAAAGTTGTAGAGCTAGTTTTTGTGATTCTAATGATAGCTAGATTAGTAAAATTAGTTAGGTGTATAAAAAGTTACAAGCAATTAATATTCAAAAAATTTTATAAACTATAGGAATCATGATTCCTGTATTAACATATTTTATTATGTTTTATTATAAAAATCTCCCCCGGTTAAAATTCTCCTTCTATCGTGAATTGTCAATTAATTTAATTTAAACCAAAAGAATAATGTTTACATCAAAGATTAGGCCATGTAGCATTATATAGAATCTGAAAACTTGGATCAGTTGGTTAGGATTTTTTTTTTAATTTAATGTAAACCAAAAGAATAATATTCACATCTAAGATTAGGCCATGCAAAGTTTGATTTTTTATTTTGTATTATATGGAATTTGAAAACTTGGATAAACTTGGGTCTTTCAGGGAGTTTTTTTTAATTTGGAGGTATTCATAAATAACGAGTCCACCAGGGCGACCACGAAAATTACAGATCACATGGTCACCATCAATCATCTCCGACCCGCTGACCATTACGATAACGATCATAATTACAGATTACGTATCGAACGATATATCTACCAATTAAAATGATTTACGTCGAGAACTTCTGATCTGAACTTTGAACTTTTTTTATTGTTAAGCTTAAATATTTGGTACGTTGGGAAAGTCGTTTTCGATAGTGTAATGTCCAACTAACGTTATAAACCTAACAACAACACAAAATATACTACGTAACAAGACCAAAACTCTAATATGGTAGGTTTCGAACAGAGGCGGAGTTGATTTGGTTCAGGTTTTTAGAGCCTTGAGCCTTGAAGAGTAATGTTGGGTTTCAGTTAAGTTCCTTTTATGTACTGGTATAATACTTGGGTAGAATGCTTGGGTATTCAAACACCAATACTTCTTTGACTTTAGTTCAAGTCTACTACTTAATTCGGATCGCATGATTACAGTTCCACGGGCCCATGAAATCTCAACGTCACGGGGATCGAACAATGCAGAATTACGAGCTTCGATTAGGAATAATCAAGTTTTGCTATATAAGGTAGGAAGTACAATCAAGGTTTTTTTTGCTCTCTTTCCCTTACGATCGATAAAGACTTTTGGAATGACAATAACGATTTATTACGAATGAGGTTTCAAGAATAAGGGAATAACTATTCTATGTTAACGCTTCTACTCAACACAATTATGTTTTTATAATAATAACTGGGATAACAGAAAGTATATTTGGACGATTTATTATAAACGAAACCTTAAAAGATAAGTAATCGACCACTGGAGCCACTACTTCTACTATTATGGTTTCGAAGTATTACACTCAACTAAGCTGTAATTCTACTGAGTTAGTTTTATTTCCTCGCGACAGAAGAATCGCTTAAATACTTTTTACATCTTTATGATTATACAATTTGGCGATTTGAACAATCCAACATTTTGGATAAAGCGAATAAACAATAAAGTGGATAAATTCAATAAATCGAATAAATTCGATAAATCGCATAAATCCATTAGTGCAGTAAATTGCATAAAGGTGATTGGATAAATTGAATTTAGCGGATAAGGAAACAATAAAGAAATGATTTTCTATTATTCGTGAGCCCTTCACTACGTACGTAAAGATTATCATTAATAATTTTGCCAAGCATATTTATGTTTTTAATACAAAAATTAAATGCATAAAATTCATTATTAAAAGTAGTCATTGAAGCTTAAACTGACACGTAACAAAGATAAGCTTTTGAGCTTCTACACTCTTTTTTTTTTTTTTTGTCTTTGTGAAATACTAATTAAATAAAAAAACTTCAAATATTCTATGAAAAAGTTATAGATAAGAAATATTAAATAGTGAAAATTTTTAATTTAGTAGGTCTCATTACGTTTCTATATTTTTTGCAGTTATGGGGTTGGTATCATCGGTTGAAATACTTTTACTAAATTTTGGTTTATTATTAGAATTATCTGATTCTTCTGGATACGATAAGTACATCAGGTATAGTTTTTTGGTTTCTGATGCCCAAGTTGCCCTCTGGTGTCTTTGTTTTTCTATTGTACTAATCGACTCCACTCCATAATCATGCGAACCTGCCACCAATTATTAGCAAATTTTTCAGAATTTATTCACTTAATTGCCTGTTCAAACAAAGTCCAATTTGTCTCAACATAGGAATGGGCTTCTTCTTCTGGATCTTCTTCAATATTAATACTACTATTAAGTACATTATTTACTGTAGTTTCAACTCCAGAAAGTGCAACAGGCAAAGTTCTAGTTGTTATTTCTTCACCTTCATAATTTTTTAAAACAAGAAATGGTGGTGTAGTGCGACGTTTGAAATTATTTTGTATTAGTTGTCATCATTGACCATTGGGCATAATTGCAACCTGCTGAACTAAATGTTTACATAACAAAAAACGATTTTCAAGGAAAGCTGGACAGCTGCAGACCCAATAACTAATATTAGTAAAATATGAACTTTCCAGGTTAGCTGTTTCTTCATTAATGTTTCACTTTCTTTTACCTTTAATATGTCTACTAGCATTAATATTTGTATTTTGGTCACCTTTTGAACTAGCTGCATTCCATGCTTTTTTGAAATCATCCCACTACCACGGCGCCACAATACCAGTTATAATTTGCTGAAGTCGCTCCCTCTGTGCTGGTATTATTTCATTAATTAGTGTCCAAAGTAATAAATCGAGTCTTGGGCAACTAAATTGGTGCAAATAATATCATTTGATAACACTCCAATGAGCTTCAATCTTCATTGTTGTTTTGCCGAAAGGTATAGTAGATCTAGCTGATCGTGCCCATAGGTTCCACCGATCTGGCAAATACCAGTTGCTCCAGAAGTATGCCATAGTAATTTAATGAGTTTTCAATACAGAATTGATATATCTCTTTTACAGCATTTTGTCTAATTTCTGTTGGCATTAGGGTGTTTCCTTGTGCATATCAAAATGTTTTTTTATGAGCATCAAAACTGTTGCCTGGCATTCTAATGGGCAGATAATATACTGTTTTGGATCACGATCATCCTCTGCTGGGTAAAATGCCTGATCAATGAAATCAAACTCGTTTGCCGCTTGTGCAATATTATAGGTTATATGCAATAATGCTTCATGTTTTGCACTACTTGATAATTTGGCTTTTTCTTTAAGTTTAAGCTTCAATGCTTGATTCATGTGCCAAGCACATAATTGGACTATAGATGGTCCCACACTTCAGTTGCAGCATTAATTTCTGCAAAATCTTTATCTGTAAACACAAAATTTGGATTTACATTATGCACTTTTATAGCTTTTAAAAAGCACTCTAGGGTTTTACGACGCTTTCCTGTATTAGTATTTGTATCCTTTACTTTTGTTGTATCAAGAATTAAATATGCAATTGGGAAGCCAGTACCTTCTACATCAGCAATAACACCATAGAGCTCATAGTGTCCTCTTGCCATCCTGTAAGTTGCGTCAAGATAAATTTCATTAATATTTATATTATAATTCTTAATTTCTTCCAGTAGGGGCGTAATAAAGCCAATGACTATAGTGTCTGAATCCTTTATCTCTAAGCACCATTGGAAGCCGTGGCTTTGATGCTCACTTAGCAGTTTGCATGCAGATTCGATATGATTGTCATATCGTTGAAATAACTTTTGGTTGCCATGGATTTCCAATAGTACTAGCATTTGATACGTGCCTTCGGCATGTGGAAAGATATTTCAATATTATATATTTGTTATCTGTTTATATTGTTAAGTAAATTCTATTTTTATTTTGATTTGAAATTCATTTGCTAATATATGTTATCTTGACGAAGCAATCAGATATTCGAGACAACAGAAAGCCCAAAACACTTCCACTATCTGTAAACTAAATCGCATAAAATTGAATCTATATATATACTTTACCTAGCAATCAACGAATCTTGAATCGAATTGTCTAAAACTTCTATCACGAAAGCTATCTTTAATCTATTTTATGGTGAACAGCTTTCTAATTACATTTTCATCACAAATATTTTGCCAACCATATATGCATGTACTTTTATATTAATAATATTTTGTGATCCGCAAAATTATTATAAAAAAAAAAAAAAAAAAAAAAAAAAAAAAAAACAGAACCTGTTCAGCTTTTAATCGTATTTTATCACATAATTTTTTTGCTATCTGCTTGTATACATACTTTTTTACATCAATTATATGAAGAGATATTTCAATAAACTTTCTAGTTAAAAGTGATAATGTTATTGTAACAAAGCAATCAGATATTCGAGACAACAGAAAATCCAAAAACACTTCCACTATCTGTAAACTGTATCGCATAAAATTGAATCTATATACACTCCTTACTTAGTAATCAACAAATCTTGAATCGAATTGTATAAAACTTCTATCACGAAAGTTATCTTTAATTTATTTTATGGTGAATAGCTTTCTAATTACATTTTCATCACAAATATTTCGCCAACCATATATGCATGTACTTTTATGTTAATAATATCTTGTGATCTACAAAATAATTATAAAAAAAAAAACAGAACCTGTTTAGCTTTTAATTATCGCTATCTGCACATATACATACTTTTTACTTCAATTGTATGAAGAGATATTTCAACAAACTTTATAGTTAAAAGTGATGATGTTATCGTAACGAAGCAATCAGATACTCAAGACAACAGAAACCCCAAAAACACTTCCACTATCTGTAAACTGTATCGCATAAAATCGAATCTATATACACACCTTACCTAGCAATCAACGAATCTTGAATCGAATTGTCTAAAACTTCTATCTTTAATCTATTTTATAGTGAATAGCTTTATAATTACATTTTCATCACAAATATTTCGCTAGCCATATATGCATGTAATAATATCTTGTGATCTGCAAAATAATTATAAAAAAAAAAAAAACAGAACCTGTTCAGCCTTTGATCATCGCTATCTGTACGTATAGATACTTTCTTACATCAATTGTATGAAGATATATTTCAACAAACTTTATAGTTAAAAGTGATGATGTTATCGTAACGAAGCAATCAGATACTCGAGACAACAGAAAACCCAAAAACACTTCCACTATCTGTAAACTGTATCGTATAAAATCGAATCTATATACACACCTTACTTAGCCATTAACGAATCTTGAATCGAATTGTCTAAAACTTCTATCTTTAATCTATTTTATGGTAAATAGCTTTCTAATTACATTTCATCACAAATATTTCGCCAACCATATATGCATGTACTTTTAATGATTCGCAAAATAATTAAAAAAAAAAAAAACAGAACCTGTTCAGCTTTTAATCATATTTTATCACATAATTTTTTTGCTATCTGCACGTATACATACTTTTTTACATCAATTGTATGAAGAGATATTTCAACAAACGAATCGAATTGTCTAAAACTTCTATCACAAAAGCTATCTTTAATCTATTTTATAGTGATCTAAAAAAAATAAAAATAAATAAAAAAAAATAAATAAAAATTCTTTTTAATTACTTTACCATTATGTAATTACTTCATCATTATATTACATATATATAATTACTACATTGCTATGCATACATACTCATAACATATTAATAATCATAATGCATATATACCATAACTCACTACACAAATACAATAATAATAAATATACAATAACTTACACAACCACTGGATCAGAAATTAACCAATCGAAGGCATTTTAGAGGATAAATTCTGGTGACGATTAACGATTTACTGGATCAGAGATCAACCAATCAAAAGCAAATTATATGAAGAGATATTTCACAAATCTTCTAGTTAAAAGTGATGATGTTATTGAGACGAAGTAATCAGTTACCCAAGATAACAGAAAACCCAAAAACCTTTCACTATCTGTAATTTGTATTATCAAATCTATATACACATCTTACCTAGCAATCAACGAACCTTGAATCGAATCGTCTATGTAAGCTATCTTTATTTTATGATGATTTATAACAAAATAAAAAAAAATGCCGCTTTTTAATTACTTTACCATTTTATAATTACTTCATCATTACATCACACACACATAATTACTACATCGCTATGCATACATATATCATAATATATTAATAATCATAATGCATATACTTACCAAACTCACTATACAATTACAATAATATAATAAATATACAATAACTTACACAATCACCGAATCAGAAATTAACTGATCAAAGTCATTTTAAAGTATAAAAAATTCTGGTAGCGATTAACGATCTATACAACATAACACATGTAACCACCGGATCAGAAATCAACCAATAAAAATATTTTACGTAAATCATATGAAGAGATATTTCAACAAACCTTCTAAAAAGTGATAAGACGAAGCTATCAGATACCTGAGACAACAGAAAACCCAAAAACACTTCTACTATCTGTAAACTGTAATGTGTAACATCGAATCTATATATACATCTTACCTAGCAATCAACAAACCTTGAATTGAATCGTTTAAAACAAAAGCTATCTTTAATCTATTTATGGTGATCTATAAAAAAATAAAAAAAAATAAAAAAATGCTGCTTTTTAATTACTTTACCATTATGTAATACTTTATCATTACATCACAACGCATCGCTATGCATATATACATCATAACATATTAATAATCATAATGCATATACCACCGGATCAGAAATTAACCAATCAACGGCATTTTAAAGGATAAATTCTGGCGGCGATTAATGACCTGCATAATGACAACATAACACATGCAACCACCAGATCAGAAATCAACCAATCAAAACCATTTTAAATGCTACATTTTTTTGGCGTTTAGAGAATTACAAGTAGTAGAGATATGCGTTTAGGTGAATACTTTGAGATATAAAAACCTTGACGCTGAAGTTGATTTTTTAATTCTATTACTGTAAGATGTGAATAGGTTTTGATCTCTTCTTGTAATTCATTGGGCATCTCAATACAAAGTTCTGGGCGTGAATGGAGAGAGCCATGATATATATCCACTATTGCAGTACTTAGGACTAAATCAACTTGAATAGTAACTTTACCTCCACAATCATAGTGTGTTCGTCGCTTTCTGTTTGAATCTTTATAATTCTCGGATTGTGCCTCTTTTGACTGACAGCAAAAATAATAAAACCGTCCAACAGTATCTCCAAATTTTCTTGACATTTCAGCACTATGAAAACTACAATAATAAGGTTTAATTAGTAACCTTATGACTAGTGCAGTGTTGGCATTGGACATACATCCAATGCCAACACTGGGCAGGTATATATTTTTTAACAAGATATACTTACTTCCATGAATAATCATTGCCACTTTCGATTTCAGCAATTATAAGGCTGGCTAATTCTTTTGCTATCTTGTCTTGAGACACAATTCTATCTATATTTACTATTAGATGAGTCTGGTAAATAATTTCAGCTACTCCGTCAGTTTGTGCACCAATAGTTAACTCTTGAATTTCATATTCAATTAGGTCTCCCAATCAAGATAATCAACTTCAATATGACTTTCATGTTTTTCATGTTGTTCTGGTTCAAAGTTTTTAGCTATGATTGTAGCGTGGGTGAAACCTTCTTCAGGTAAGATTTCAAAGCTACCTTGTTGGTTTAATTCACGATTATCTAATGAATTTACAATCCTATCTAACAACCTATCTTTTTTTCTTCGCTCCCGGTTGTCTTTACATATTTTACATGTTTTATAACGTTTGCCTTCCATACAAATTGTTGAGGAGAGTGTTTATATTTACAATCACTACATTCTTTAAGTTCTTCCAATTTTTTTTAAAAAAATTTTGAGTTAATATAAAACTGATTACTAAGCTAATATATTATAGTTTTGATTGCACAAGTAATGTTTAAAAAGTATAGTATACTGTTCTCACTATCTTAGGAAGCACAGTATGAAAAAAGGTGGTTATGAATGTAATAAAAATACAGTAACTGAGGATATAGTGACGAATATAGTGATTGAAGATACAGCAATGAAGACACAGCAATTAAAAATCTAGCGACGAGGATATAGTGATTGAAGATACAGTGATGAAGCTACAATGGTTGGAGATATAGTGATTAAAGATACAGCAATAAGGATATAGTAATTGAAGATACAATAATAAAGAATATCAATTAAAGATGCAATGATGAAGAATAGCAATTGAAGACACAGCAATAAGAGTACACGATGGATAATTAATTACTGATATTTTTAGATTTGTTCAATTAAAGCGTTGAGATACTCAGTTAAAAATATTAACTTTTATGGAAGGTAAAAAAGGCTTTATTTATATGATTTGGTATGTATTGATTATAAAGATCTAGTTTTAATTAAAATTATTTTCTTTACAATCGTTATCATAAGTTTTTATTCGCTTTTCCTAATCTGATATTGTCTGACATTATATCATCTCTTTTAATTAGATAAAACGTGATATTCTTTGTAAAATTATTTTTCAATAGGGTTTTGTTATGTTATATGCAAATGCAAATATCCAACGTCTAGTCTGATACATTATTTTTTTGCGATGCTCAAAGAAAATCACAATAAGTTTCATATTTTTCAATAATTCTTTACTTTCCACTCCTAATTTAAGATTTCTAATACTAAACCCCTCTCATTCACTCTTAGTCAGAATGAAGTGCATGTATCAATTTACTTTGGCAAGTTTCGATATGCCTGAGCTTTTTGCTCATATTTTCTATCTTTAGCTAGAATATTACAATAATACTCCTGTATTTATAGCAAGTGATAGAATTTGTACGATTATTAATAATTATGCAGCAAGTCAAATAGAATTGCTAGATGTATTATCAAATTGGTGCGTATGTTTTGCATAACATCAATCTACAGTTATTGATATGTACACGATAGTAATTACTAACTAGCTTATGATATTTATTAAATATTTCCGATCCCTGCCTATTGTAAGCTTGGATCCATTATTTAATGTCT
This sequence comes from Gigaspora rosea, assembly GCA_003550325.1. Lineage (NCBI taxonomy): Eukaryota > Fungi > Glomeromycota > Glomeromycetes > Diversisporales > Gigasporaceae > Gigaspora > Gigaspora rosea. Next base: position 197,455 of record QKWP01000041.1, read on the forward strand.
CAGTCACCTGTATGTTTCTGTATTATGTTATTAATCCGTGCTAATACAATTTAAGAATTATCGATTGTAGATAGTATTTAAACATTGCCTATTACTGTGTAGTGACGTATGGCATTAATTATAAGATGTTACAAATTATCACTTTTCAACAGTTCAATATTTCACATTGTTTGATATATTGGATGCTATTGAATAATCGATGTCAATTTTTGAATAAATAAAAACTAAAATATTTAAGTCATATATTTTTTGTATGATGAATAATATCTTTAGCAAATTTGAATGTGATTATTTATTTTGAATAAAAGTATTTTTGCACAATTATATGCCATTTATTTTTATAATTAACTACGTGATTCTTATTATTATATAATGAATTTTATGAGATAGACTAGTGCGCTATGGCATAATTTTAATATAACAAATCCTTGAGTTTTCAAGTTTCTGCATAAAAGTTAAACGTGCATATTTTATATTTGATTGTCAGTTTATTCACGTGACCTGTAATTAAAACTTCTACCAAAGGTTTCTCAATAACTGCTTAATCAAGTTAAGTAAAAACTATCTTATTTTAATTCTATAGTATTGTAGAATCAAAATAAAAAAAAATTCATTGAATTTGGCTTAGTTACCGAGAAATCATTCAAAAAATTTTGAAAAAACTAAAATTGGGTAAATTTTTTTTCTTTGAACTTTAAACAAAGATATCTCGACAACCAACTATTCGAATTTGATTAAACTTTTTTTATTTAATATTATAGTTTGTGAAATTAAAATGAAAAAAAATTGATTTTGAATAGCTGGTTGTTGAGAAATATTTATAAAAGTTAAAAAAAAAATTTGACCGCCTTCTTTTTTCTAAATTTTGAACAAAGATTATTCAGCACTTATCTGATCAAATTTAATCAAATTTTTTTTTTATTTTAATTTTTATAGGCTCATAGAATTATAAAAAAATTTTTGATCGAATTTGATCAGGTAAGTAACAAGTTACCTTTGTTCAAAGTTTAGATGTCTTTAAAAAAGAAGCTGTGGCCAATTTCTTTTTAATCTTTAATGAATTTTCCAACAACCAGCTATTCAAATTTAATTAATTTTTTTTTACTTTAATTCTACAACCACATTATTAAAATTTCATCAAATTCGAATAGTTAGTTGTCGAGAAAATTATGTTTAAAAGTCAAAGATAGAAAATTTTACTGATTTGCTTTTGCTAATATTAGAAATTTTTTTAGAATCTTAGTGATAATTTTTCGATAACTACTAAGCCAAATTCAATAAATTATTTTTTTATTTTGATTCTACTATACTATAGAATTAAAATAAAATAATTTTTATTGACTTGATCAGATAGCTATTGAGAAATCTTTACTAGAAGTTTTAAAAATGCTTATTATAATAATGGTCGGCAGGTCGGAGATGATCGATGGTGACCACGTGATCCGTAATTTTCGTGGTCGCCCTGGTGGACTCATAAATAATGTTATGTACCCTCATAGGAGGGCTGTACCCCCCTACTATATAAAACATTTTTCAAAATTCATATATTTATATAGGAATAGAAATTTGTCGCACCCGCAACATGTCATACCCTGATTTCGACCAATTAAATCGCTCAATTTTGTAGACAAAAAATTTTAATAGTAAAATATAAAAATAAATAAGCAATATCAAAGCATATAATGTAAAATTTTATTCTGATCAACTTTTTTTAAGTTATAAAGATAGATTGTCTTAGCAAAAAAATAATATTTTATAAGAAAATCAAAAATTTCAATTGTTAGTACATATAAAACTTTTTTTACTAATAAAATTTATATTTACGTTTAAATATTATGTGTTAAATTTTATGCTAAACAACTTTTTCTAAGTTAAAAAGGTAGATTGTTTTAGTAAAAAAAAGTTTTATATGTACTAACTTTGGAAATTTTGATTTTTCTTATAAAACATTCTTTTTACTAAGACAACCTCTCTTTATGACTTAGAAAAGGTTGTTAAGAATAAAATTTTACATTATATAATGTGCTATTTTATATATATTTTATACTTTTTTTTTTTTTTTNTTAAACCCATAGATTGTAAGTCCAATATCATCTAGCTGTGAAAACCGTGCCCAGATGCGACCTGTTACACTAATTCCCATAGATATAAATATCTATTGAATTAGGGACTTTGTCAGCCCTGTCAAAGACTAACTCTTTTAGATTCTTCCTACCTACGCAACCAGATAGGATAATCTTATCCTAAAAGAAAATAAAACAAGTAAAAGAAAAACAAGGGGAAAAAATAAAAGGGGAAAAACATTTCAAACCTAAATGACTAACCAAAATATATAAAAAGAAAAATAAAGGAAGACACAGATAGAAAAAACAAAAGAGAAAACAATGACAGAACTGAAAAGTGTACTATTAAACCTGTACTAGATTGTAAAAATTATATAATACACTAAACGAATAAGTCTCTACTCTATGTTCATCTAAGCATTATATATAAAATAGGTAAAATCATAAAAAACCCATAGAAGAAACCTGTAGAGAAACTTGCGCCTAATAGAACCTTCTGGAAAAAAATTTCGTGTCGAATTTTCCTTCAAAAGACTTCACGTGTTATTCATTGTTTATTTTTTTTAGGCTGGAAACTCACTCGTGACTTGAATCAGATTAGGCAGGCGCCTTCCCAATTTGGACGAAGTAAACATTGTCGATCTTTTAGAGGGGTAAACTGGATTTCCCACTTTTTGGTAAAATTTTGAAAAGCCCAAGGAGAAATAGAAAGAGTACCAAACTTGTAAAGAGCGTAAGAGTTATGCTTTGAAGAATAATATATCTGACCAAAAGACTACTTCTGCCTAAGCCTCTATAGCTTTTGACAAAAAACTTTAGAGTTGTTGCCCTACTACGTTTTCTATAGTAACGAAGACTTCCACTCGGAGAGCCAAACCCAAAAGGAGAGATCTTTTTCAGCTCTATTTTAGTTGTCTCACATCCGATCTTAAACTCTTTATCCAAGCGCTTCTAGATAAAGCTTTTGTTATGTACAAATATACTAACTTCAAAGTTTGCATAGGTTGAATTTTTGTGAAAAAATTTGGTACGAGGGATCGTTGGAAAGAGTTTTTGATATATTTTATACTTTATTAAGTAAAATTTTAAAATTTTAAAAACTAAAATTTTTTGCCTATAAAATCGCGCGATTTGATTGGTCGAAGCAGAGGTGCGACAAGTCATGGGTGCAACAAATTTATTTTTTCTATTTATATATAAAATTTTACAAAAACTTGACTATCTTTTGCTATAGTAATCCAATTTAGATGAATTAGATGCCATTCAATTTGTCTCAGTAAGACGAATTCAATAATACCAAAATCATATCATTTGGATCACTTGATCAAAAGATATTTACAAAAAACTATTGGTTATATAGTAATTTATAAGAAAAGATATAACTAATAGTATTTGGCCAATAACTTTTGATCCAGTGATCCAGATGAAATGAAATTGGTATCATTCGACTTCTCTCACTAAGAAGAATTGAATACACTCAGACCTCTCTAAATGCATATCGTTGGAACCAAACTTTTGGAAGTATGCATTAAGAGAACAATAAGAAAAATGCATTTATAGAAGTTTGGTATATATTTGGGCCAGAAAACTGATATGCATTTAAGGAGGTTATGCACTTAGGGGGATGCATTTAGAGAGGTCTGACTGTAGTACTAAAATAATTAAATTTGGACTACTGAATCAGTTTTTAGCTAATTTTTTCTAAAAAAATTATATTATATTATTTTGATCCCTACTTATTGGGAAAACCATTTTCTTTTGTCTTGACCCCTTTTGTATAACATTATTTATGGATACCCCTTTACTGTAAATTAATAGAATATTGTTTTAGATACACAAAGTTAATTTTTGGTTGGTATTACAGTTTTTTTTTAATGTAAACAAAAAAAATAATATTTACATTTAAGATTAGACCATACAAAGTTTAATTTTTTGTTTTACATTACATGAAACTTGAAAACTTGGGTAAACTTGGATCTGCTGGTTTTTTTTAATTTACTGTAAATTAATAGAATAATGTTTGCATCTAAGATTAGACATACAAAGTTTGTTTTTGTTTTGTATTACAGATTTTTTTTTAATATAAACAAAAAGAATAATGTTTACATCTAAGATTAGGCCAAGCAAAGTTTGATTTTTTGTTTTGCATTACATGGAATTTGTAAACTTGGATAAACTTGGGTCCATCAGTTTTTTTTTTTAATTTATTGTAAATTAATAGAATAATATTTATATCTTAGATTAGGCATGCACAGTGTTTAAAATTGGCTTGTACAAAATGCACATGTGCAAGTACATTTTTATGGTACATAAAAATCTAGATAAGCAAATGCACATGTGTGCATTTAAAATTAATTTAAATAATTGCACAGAAAAATTATATGCAACAAGAATTAAAATTTTTATACACAAAAAATAATGTGCAACAAAAATTTAAAATTTTAATGCACAAAAAATAATTGGCAATCATATTTTATTTTTTGGAAGCTTTATATAATCAATAAAATTTAAAAAATATCAGTTATTATTTTTTTATATAAATCAGATTATTTTTTTTAGTATTGTCGTTCATTTTATATACCTATAAAAATAGCTAAAAGATTTATAATTTTTTTATAGAAATCTAAAAAAAATCCAATATTAATTAATTAAATATTTGTTTATTTAAATAAAATTTTGGAGTAGATGTATTTTGTTCTTCTGAACAATATTTTTTTTATAAAATCATATTATTTTGACTTTTAAAATAGCAACAATCATAATTGTATATAAAGTTTTTTAAAATTTATTATAAAAAATTTTATATACAATCATTAATTGTTGCTATATAAAAAGACAAAATAATACTAAGCAAATCAAATGTTTGTACAATAAGAAAAGTTATTCAGAAGAATAAAATGTACCTATTATAAAATTATTATATAAATTAGTTAATATTCCATTAATATATTTTTTATTTTATGTTTTTACAAAAAAAATCACAAAGTTTTTTTTTAGCTATTTTTGTAGATAAGTAAAATAAAAACAATACTAAAAAGAAGTTATTTAATTTGCATAAAAATTTCAGAGTAAATATATTTTATCTTTTTGAACAATTTTTTTTATTGCAAAAAACCTGATTTAATTATTAAAATTGCAACTTTTCATATAGAAACTATCTATTTTTATATATAAATATGATTGTAAAAAACAATTTTATTATTAAAATTAGACAACAAATTCTAAAACAATAATGAATATAATATAATTGTGACTATATAAAGGTGTTTTTAATATAAATAAATGGTATCAAATTTTGGTATAATTATATAGAGTTTGTGGCTATATAAAAGATAATTATTTGAAGGACAACTGTATTTGTATTAATTTAGTTAATAATTAACCTCTTATTCTGCACCAATCAATTTAGTTAATTAGATAGTCTCTTTTAGTTAAATAATAACTATAAATATAATAATCTTTGTAAATTGAAGATTTTATTATATTTATCTATCTCAATAATTTTTTACATATACATATGTGCAAGTAAAAATTTTTTCATATGCACAATTAATTATTTGTGCATCTAAAACTTGTATATTACTTGCATTTGTGCAAGTAATTTTGGATCTGAATTTTAAACACTGGGCATGCAAAGGTAATTTTCGGTTTGCATTGCATAGAATCTAAAAACTTGAGTTGGTCAGTCAAATTTTTATTAAATTAAATATAAACAAAAAGAATAATATTTATATTTAAAATTAGAACATACAAAGTTGATTTTTTATTATACATTACATGAAATCTAAAACTTGTTAGTTGGTTGGATATAGTATATTTTTTTATTAGTATTTTTTATTTTTTTATAATAATTATATTTAAGATTAGGCTATGCAAAGTTTATTTTTCGTTTTGCATTACATGTAAACTGTAAACTTGGGTCAGCCAGTTGTAAATCAATAGAACAATCTTTATATCTAAGATTAGGCCATGCAAGTTAGATTTTTTCATAGAATCTGAAACCTTGGGTTAGCCAGTCAGATTTTTTTTATTTTGTTTATTTTTTTTTATTTTTTTTATTTTTTTTTATTCTATTTTTATTTTATTTTATTTTATTTTTTATTTTTTTTATAATGTTCACATCTAAATTTAGATCACACAAAACTAATTGTTTATTTTGCATAATATAGTGTTCCAAAATTCTATTTGACAGGTCAAATTTTTATTTTTTATTTTTTTTAATTTACTACAAATTAATAAGCTCATGTTCATACATAAGACTATGCAAATAGCAAAAATAGAAAATTCAATTTTTTTTGAAAAAATAGATCAGCAGGTTATACAAACTGAAAAATTAACTTTCATAGACTTAGGCCATACAAGTTAATTTTTAATTTTGCATTAGGCCATGCAAAGTTAATTTTTCATTTTGTATAACCTGCTGAACCAATTTTTCCAAATGTTTTTTTTTAAATTTCTATTGTGCCAATTATTCCAATTTTACTATTTAATTTTTCAGAATTACCTGATAGGTTTAATAAAAAAAATTCTGGCTCCATGTTATGTAAACTGAAAAATTAATCTTGTATAACCTTAGATATGAATATGAATTAATTTAACTATACAAAGTTTTTTTTTAAAAAAAATCTGACCCACCAACTGAAATTTTGAAATACCAGGTTATGCAAAATAAAAAATTAATTTTGTATAGCCTTATATGAAAACTGAAAACTTGGGTCAGTCAGATTTTTTTTAATTTACTATGAATTAATAGAATAATTACAATTTTGTATAAAATGGGTAGCACAAATATGCTATCTATCACACTAATAATATTTATATCTAATATTAAATTATACTAAATTGATTTTTTATTTTGCATTATATGGAACCTAAAAACTTTGGGCAGTAAATTAGATTTTTTATTTATTTTTTTTTTTTAATTTACTATAAATTAATAGAATAATGTTCATAACTAAGATTAGGTCATACAAAGTTGATTTTTTATTTTGTATTATATAGAATTTGAAAACTTTAGTCAGTTGGTTAGATTTTTTTTTGTTCTTTTTTTTTTATTTTGCTGTAAATTAATAGAATAATGTTTATATCTAAGATTAGGCTATGCAAAGTTGATTTTTTCATTTTGCATTACATGGAATTTGATAACTTTAGTACTGAATTTTTCTCATATAGATTATAACTAAATTTTGACAAAATAACAAATTTACATTTTCTTAAATAACTTTTGATCCAGTAATTAGTATTGAATAAACTTTTTTTAGTTAGATATGTTCACTGAGAGCTTTATTTTAAAAAAAGGTCATTCAACTTGTACTGCTAGATACTAATATAATTGCAAAAACTGGTTTTTTTTGCTTTTCAAATTTTGGGGTTTTTGCTAGAACACATAAAGTATAACTCCTGTACTAGATATCTAGAGCCATTTTTAATCAATTAACTAGTTTTTTTATTTTTATTTTTTTTTATTTTACTATAAATTAATAGACTAATGTTTACATCTAAGATTAGACTACACAAGTACTACACAAAGTTAATTTTTTATTTGCATTATATAGAATCTGAAAACTTTGATAGGTCAGTTAATTTTTTTTAATTTACTGTAAATTAATAGAATAATGTTTCATCAAAGATTAGACTACACAAAGTTAATCTGAAACTTCAGTAGGGATGTTAATGGAGTAAGGTACTCCAGAGCAACTGTGGAGTATAACCCACTCCATACCGGTGTGGTCTAGACATGATACCACCTCGGATTACTAAGATATTTTTAATAGGAGTAATTGCTCCGGAGTAATATTACTAATACAAAATGGATTATACTTCGGAGTATTATTATATATATTTTTTTTTACCATATTTCTCCAAAATAAGGTAGCATATTTTCGGAAAAATATGGTGCTATAAAATCTGAAGTATTACATAGTGCTTAGTACATAGTATTCTGGGTTATACTCTGGGTTATACTCCGGGTTACACTTTGGAGTATGCTCTGATTCATACTTCAGTGTGGTGTGGTGTTAAAAGGATACTCTGCCAGAGTATGCACTACACCACCCTGGAGCACTCCGTTAACATCCCTAAACTTCAGTTGGTTGATCAGATTTTTTATTTTTTACTTTGCTATAAATTAGTGATGCACTCGGGCCTTAAAAAGACTGGTCCAGACTGGTCCCAGACTGGGACCGATAAAGACTATGGAACTGTTGAAAGGACCTGTTCTGAACTGGTTTTTGTAAACAAACTATGATATTTGTATTTACCCAATCAAATTGCTTGATTAGGTGTAACCCAGATCATATGATGTTTGTTTATATCTGATATTATTTTGACCAATAAGTCATTAAAAGGACCATTTGGGGACCGAGAACGGACTGGACTGGGACTGAAAATTCTATTGGTATTGGTCTCATTAGAACTGGGACCAGACCAGATCAGACTAATGCATTCCTACTATAAATTAATAGAATAATGTTAATATCAAAAATTAGCTATGCAAAGTTAATATCTATTTTATATTATATAGAATTTGAAAACTTTAGTCAGTCAGTTTTTTTCATAGTGTATTATATTAAATCTGAAAACTTCTATTAGTCAAATTTTTTTATTTAATTTATTGTAAATTAATAAAATAATATTTACACATTTTAAATTAGGTATACAAAGTTAGTTTTTTATTTTACTTTATATAAAATCTGAAAACTTCAGTCAAATACATGGATTATTATAAAAATTATTTTGTATAATTTACTTGCTAATATAATTATAGTGATTGAAATTATGCTAGTTTTGTTGAAATTATAATAATTCTGTCATTAGTTACTATAAAATTTTATTGCAGAATATGCTCATTATACTATTGTCAATATTTGACTAAAAGGTTAATTTGTCAGAATTATTGAAATGTTTTCATGTTATTATAAAAAATTTCATTACAAAACTTACTTAGCATATAATATGTAAATAAAAAAATTGTACATAGAACTTATTTGTTGCTAAGTAACCTTAATATATAGTTATAAGTTAGTTGTATTAAAGTTTCATGCAATTGTAAAAAATTTTGTTACAAAAACTTACTTATTGTAATATAAGAAATGAATAAAATGTAGATGGTTTTTATTTGTTGCTAAGTAACCTTAATATATAGTTATAAGTTAGTTGTATTAAAGTTTCATGCAATTGTAAAAAATTTTGTTACAAAAACTTACTTATTCTAATATAAGAAATGAATAAGATTGAGATGGTTTGTATTGGAATTAAATATTTATTTCTATAATAAGCTATTACAAAAATTTTGTTACAAAGCTTGCATGCCATTCTGGTAACAATAAAGGTGAGTTAGTTGTACAAAATTATTATGAGTTAAAAAATTCTGTTGAAACTTGGCATAATATGTAAATAAAGTTGTTAATTTGAATTAAAATTGTTATTTATCATGAATTACTGTAAAAATTCTGTTAAAAAATTCACTTGCTATTTAGTAATTATAAACTTACTTGGCATATAATACATTTTAAGGTAGCTTTTATCAAGAATTACTATAAAAATTCTCACAAAACTTGCTTGTTATTCTAATAATCACAATATGTTGTTAGAGTTAAGTTAGTTTGCATTAATATTATTATAGCTTCTATCATTATTTACTGTCATAACCCTTACTATTCTAGTGATACACAGTATTTAACTCACTAATAAGGACCCTAGACTAGGGTTCTGAAGTTTAGTTCAGTTCAATAGAGGTTCAGATTCAGGTTCAATGAACCTAAACCTGAACCTGCTCTAAAAGTTCAATACTGAACTGAACCTGAACTTAAAAAAAGTTCAGTTCAGGTTCAGTTCAAGGTTTATGAACATGTTTAGGTTTATAATATATGCACATGTTTACCTAAATCACAAAGTTAGAATCAATTAGTAAAATTTAGAGAATCATAGAAATTTATATAATTTTATTAATAAAATTATACAAATTTTTATGATTCTCTAAATTTTACTAATTGATTTTAATTTCTTGCACTAAGTAAACTTGTTAAGCACTGAAAAATACATCAAATCGCTATATTTTATTTACTTTTCTTAAAATTTGAAGAAAAGATGCTTAATTTTGGAAATTTTTATCAAAAATTCAAAATTAAGCATCTTTGACGCAAATTTTAAGGAAAATAAAATAAAATATTCTGATATGATGTATGTTTTGGTGCTAAACAAGTTTACTTAGATCAAGAAGTTATGATCAATTAGTAAAATTTAGAGAATCATAGAAATTTGTAGAATTTTATTAAATAAATTATATAATTTTCTATGATTTTCTAAATTTTACTAATTGATTATAACTTCTTGATCTAAGTAAACTTGTTTAGCACCAAAAAATACATTATTTTGGTATATTTTATTTTATTTTCCTTAAAATTTGCGTCAATAATGCTTAATTTTGAATTTTTGATAAAAATTTCCAAAATTAAGCATCTTTTCTTCAAATTTTAAGAAAGTAAAATAAAGTATGTTGATTTGATGTATTTAATGGTGCTTAACAAGTTTACTTAGTGCAAGAAATTAAAATCAATTAGTAAAATTTAGAGAATCATAGCATTTTGTATAATTTTATTAATAAAATTATACAAATTTCTATGATTCTCTAAATTTTACTAATTGATCATAACTTTTTGCACTAATAAACTTGTTAAGCAAAAAATAAATAAAATCGGCATAATTTATTTTACTTTTCTTAAAATTTGAAGAAAAGATGCTTAATTTTAGAATTTTTTCAAAAATTCAAAATTAAGCATCTTTGACGCAAATTTTAAAGAAAACAAAATAAAATATGCTGATTTGATATATTTTTTGGTGCTTAACAAGTTTACTTAGATCAAGAACTTATGATCAATTAGTAAAATTTAGAGAATCATAGAAACTTGTATAATTTTATTAATAGACAAGAAATGCAACGCACAAATGCAGTGAGTTATGAGTGGGTAAAAGGTATGTAGATAGTGGTATGTAAATAATGATTGAGGTGTAGATGTATTATTATAATATCGTTGAGAGATAGTATTTGATATAGATTGTAACTAATATAGTTATTATGTGAGGATTGGTATAGAAAGTATATAGTAAAGCAAAAAGGGCAATAAGTAGAGATGGGTTTCATGCGCTTGTTTCCGAATCATGCGCATGTTATCCCATCAAAATGTTATATAGAAAAATTAACATTACAATTTATCTATTCACTTCAATTCTGGGTTTGTTCGCTTTAACATTTTTGATTAGTTGTGTCCGAAAAATGTAACCGAAATGTGGGAAAACTAACAGAAATACATAAGATGATTATAACGATTGTCATAGTTGAGTAATTATTATCATTTTTTAATCCCTTATTTTTAACACCCTTAAACAACACAAAATTGTGAAACATGAATTTGCTAAATTTACTTTCGTTGTTTGATTGCCTAATATTTATAAACTATCTTGGTCTCGCGTTCAAGAATAAGCGCAAGAATAAGTACAAGTGCAAGAACAAATGCAAAAACACGATAAAAGCTCCGCAATAAGACTAATAAAAAAATAGTGAATATATTAGAAATATCAAAAAATTATATTTATCCAAATATTTAGATGTATGATTTCTAGAAATTTTGGTCAGAATTATTTGCCGCCCAGATTCTCTGATAATTTACTAATTTTTGCAGTAATTTGTAGTTTTATGTCTATCTAGCAACCAATAAAATGATGGTTATGTCAAAAAGGTGATCAGTGTGCTAAAACTAATATAGACTATTTTGGTCTTACGTTCAAGAATAAGCGCAATAAGTGCACATGCAAGAACATGTGCAAAAACACGATAAAAGTTCCACGATAAATAAAACATAAGATTAATAAAGTAATAGTGAATATATTAGAAATATTAAAAAATCACATTCAGCCAAATATTCAGATGTTTGATTTCTAGAAATTTTGGTCAGAATATTTTGCCGCCTAGATTATCTGATAATTTACTAATTTTCGCAGTGATTCATAGTTTTATGTCTATTTAGCTACCAATAAAATGATGGTCTTGTCAAAAAGGTGATCAGTGTGTTAAAACTAATATAGCAAAATAATCAAGTTATTGTGCTTTAATGCTTTTGATTGGTTATATGACCCGTAATCAAAATGGTAAGACTAATATATCGATGAATAAGTTATAATCATGAATGTTAACACAATTCAAATTCACTAACAATTGATATGAAAATATAATTGTGAAGACATATGTCATAGTTGATGAATACTAATACAAATTCTGTACTTGCAAAAAATGATATTGTAAGGGAATCAATCAAAACAAAATGGAAACTAACTCAGTATATCTATGAATATTATATAATGAGAATTTACAGATTTTATAGCTGATTTTCCCTATAAGAAAAGTGGTCCGGGATCGCACGGAAAAACAGTGTATAGGCACGTGGTCGAGTGGCACGTGCTATGGGTCGGGTTTGCACGTGCATGGTTCGAGTAGGCACGGGAATCAGCAGACCATGTTGATCCATATACATGTGCCAATTTAACGTGAAATCACGTAAATCATCTGTGCCTTTTGTAGTAGTTTACTAAGCCAATTGACCATGCGATGGCATGTGAGTAGAACAGGTAAGTAAATATAAATTTATGGTCCACTTTCCAATAGACATTTTATTAGAAGAGGACTGGATAATAGTTGAAGTATGTACATATCTGGAAGCTAAAGCAACTGTAAATGTGTAAAATCTTGCATGGAATTTTTTCCTTAAGATACCAGAGCAGGCTTACTTGTGAGTTTTTGAGATATTGCAACTTTTTTTAAAAAAAAATCGTTTGTGATCCTTCGTTTTTATAGTACTCTGTGAAATGAGCCAGCACGTGCCATTTTTAACACATGTCATTCCGTATAATTTGACGTGCCATCACATACAATGTGCATATGCATGCCACTGAATACGTGCTATTCCGTGTGATGTAATATAACGTGCCACCCCATTACCATAGTATCCATGTCATTTTTAATCGTGGCATTCCATAAAATGTGCCTATACGTGCCACACGGTCCGTACCAGCCCGTGCATATACACTGATTTCCTGTACCATACCCCGAACTACTTTTCTTATAGGGTTAAAATTAGTGGAACACGTGATGAATTTTGTGATGTTCATCCAAATTTGATAGTTTTTCGATAATATAATTTTCGGCCGTACCAGCTGAAAATTATAGCCACAGTGTTAATACAACACAAAATCTTTCAAATTGACAAATTCAATAAATTGTCAAATTCACATTACTAATCATATAAAAAAAAATAAAACTACACACATGCACACATTATACGAATATAATTCAACGCATATATACATAATTTCCTTCAATTTTATATTACTAATCATATCGAAGTGTGAAAAAATTAATGTTTGAAAGTATTTTAGTTTGATATTATAAAAAAAAATTAAACTAACTTCATTATGCATACATGTGTGTGTTATGTATTTACTGCGAAAATGGTTCTCAGAACAGAGGTGGGGTTATACTTTCTTATCCTAATCAGGCATGTTTAATTGTGTTTTGGATTCTAAAGCAGGCGATCTATTAGGCGATACAAATAAAATTAACTGGTTTACATAACATTTGAAAAAATTTTAGACCCGGTCGCCCGGAGGTTTTTTTTATATAGGTAAAATTTTTTATAAGTAATAACTAGCGTTAATGTTAACATTAACGTTAATCTTAACATTAATGTTAATGTTAATGTTAATCTTTTCATTCTTTATGCTAAATCTACTTTAAGTCCATTAATGTTAACATTAACATTAATGTTAAAATAAATATCAATTTAGCTTATCGTTATCATTATTGTATTGTTATTGCAGTATTGTTATCGCTATGCATGTGTTACTAGTGATGTGCCATTTATATAATACCTGAAAAATTTTAGCGTACAGTACGTACAGTACGTACTGTATGTATAGTTCTTTTCCAGCATTTGATTGGCTGGCAAAAATGATTGGCAAAAAATTTTAGCCTACAGTACGTACAGTACAGTACATATTGTATAGTACTATACGCGGCACATCACTAGGTGTTACCTAGAGACAGGATAAAATGCATGTAATTCGGAATGCATAATTGTGTACTTTACACATTTTTTATGCGCATTTATGCGCGTATGATAAAAAAAATAAAAATAAAATTTTGATGGAATAAAATATATATATGCATTATGAATGCACATTAGCATGCATGAAACCCATTTCTAGTATTAACGTTATCATAAGTTTAGGTAATGATAATTAATATGAATTTCGATTAAATATTCCTTCATTAAAAATTGAAAATATTGCTAGGTTGCGGGATATGGTGGCTGGCAACACGGGCAAACCAATCACTACCAAAACCCAACACAAACAACAACACTAATATCCAATTAGTAGAGGTGGTATGATTTGGCATGAAGGCTTATTCAGTATATGGTGGTAACAAGGAACGACTTCTTTTTATTGCCTTTCAAGCACACTTCTTTTTTTTTATTGAGAGCAAAACATGACCATTTTATAACAACTTTTACATCTGGGAAGAGAGAACAAGTTCAATCTAAGCCCATCATGCAATCTATTACGCCATCATTATATCGACAAACAAACAAACAAACACTTGAACATAGCCACTAGGCAGCCATTTTGTTTGTTTGTGAATCGAGTTAACGTCTATAGGTTTTCTACAAAAACATTAATCAATGAGTTTACTCCCTAATGTGACTTTACCCTAACCCTAAAGAGTTTCATTGGGTTTCATTGGATAATAATCACGGGGGTAAAGTTTTTTGTGGAAGAGCTACCACAGCTCTAAGCTCTAATCCTCATCCTAACCCTAATGCTAAAGAGTATCATTGGGTTTCATTGAATAAAAATCACGGGGGTAAAATTTTTTGTGGGAGAGCTACCACTACTAATCGAGTTCATAATGTGTTTACTGTGGGGCTGCAGTTCGTTGGGGTTACAGATCCACTCCTAACAATATTCCTTTTTATTTCTAGGTCTATTGTTAAGCGGCTTTCAATACTTTCAATACCTCAAAATATTTTATTATAATTATATTACAAAAATATTGTACACTTTTAAAATATATGCTTTTTGACAATATTACATCAATGTTAATGCTACAATAGTAATATAATTGAAATTCGAATAACTATTTTAACTTCAAGTTTTATAATATAAAAATTAGATATCATACATAGAAATAGTATAAAAGTGATAATGTTTACTTTACTAATTTTTTTGAGTCTAACCAGTAAATTACAAGTGAATCGAATTTTATACAAAAAGCTAATACGTATTACATAATTGTTATCCAAAGTATGTAATGACAACCAAATATTGAACATCTTAATAACCGATTACCATAATAGCCATTGAGATACACTTTGTTATTGTGTTAGCATTGGTTCTATAACGTTATCTTAGAAGTTTCTTTTATATTATAACAGTTGTAAGGAAAATAAAGTGAATAATTAATAAAAGACGCATGCACATACACTATATTTTTATTTAGTCTGACAGGAATATTAGTTTATGTATTGTCATTTAAATAAGCTTTACTTATCTAAGGGAAAATCGTATGATCCTATAAATTGGCAATTGCTCATGGATTAATGAGCATCTTAATCGTTAATCCTATAATCCATAACAATAAAACTATCTGAACAACATGTGACATAATTACGTGGTAAGTTATGTGTAAGTTGGTTCAATAGCATTTTACTTATTTGCGTAGGTAATACAAACCCAAAAAAAGAAAATTTGATTTTGTAAATAAACTAAGTGCATGAGATTAAATTTAGGGTTAAGGCCTTAATGTTAGAGGCTATGGGTTAGAGCGATGCTTAATGTAAGTAAAATTTCATTTCCGGCATGTTTAATTAGTGCACCAAGATTGACTTAAGTATTAGTTTTTTGTATATTTTCGCTTTTTTCTTCTTTTACGCGTGTTCGAATTCTTCTTCGAGCTGATCTGGAATAGTCAAAATTTGCACTCTCTAATTGGCTTTTGCCTCTCCAGGAGTTTACATTATCTGTGCAAATAAGTAGATGCCATGTGTATAAGTACGTGTACAAGGAACAAATTTCCTTCTAAGATATTGCAAGAAAAATATGCATGATTATAGTACAAATTACTACAATTAGTATAGTAAAGGTTATTTACACAACATGCGCACATATGGCAAAAGCGTAACCGTTTTTGGCGGACCAAATTGAATACTCTTAATGATGCGTATTTTGATTGGCTATCTACTTACTGCGGCATAAAAAAATTTTGGGTTTTGAAATTTTTTGACCCAGCCGGATATGAAAACCATTAAATTTTATTTGTGTTGCCTTATAACACAGCTACTATTTTTTTTTTTTGGTGTTAAGGTGAGGTTTTGCCTTTATCTTTATTAGTAAAATGTATAAGATTCCTCATGGGGTTTCTCAGATTACAATTATTAATTATACAAGAATTAAGACTCAGACTATAGATAGAGTTATTTCTAATTTCTACCTAATTTATTTGCAACCTAAACCTACTAGAGTGGTTAAAACTCACCTAGATTTGAATGTGGAGAATAGAGTTAGTTAGAGAACTATATTTGATCCAGTTGTGTGACCAGATTTCTATTTTTCTAAGTGCTAAGCCCAATTGTGGGCATGTGCTATTGTTGTTTCCATGTTGTTGGTCTGGTAAGCCACAGATGCAGCTATAAGTATATAGAGTTCTGTTATGACACAGAGTATATAAAGGTTTGGTAGATATAGTATTGGGTTGGGGTAAAGCTTGTATAGATATCCAAATGTGCTAAATTCATGCAGTATGGTTTCCATAATTGTTCGTGAATCCTTTGTGAAAGTAGTAGAAGAAGCTTAATAGTAATATTAGCTGCATTTTTATAAGAAGTATATTGGAATATAATATTGATAAGTGATTTTGGAATATAACTCTGGATTGTAGTATAAAAAGTTGTAGTATTGAATGGTGTAGATTGTGTAGGTGAAAGGCAATAGTGAGTTAAAAGATTGTTGCATAGCTATTGTAATTCATTGAGGGATAAATCTGGTAGATCTGAAAAGGAGTATTGTGTAATTATGTTTTGGATAATATTTGAGATACTGTTTGAGTTTGGGCAAAATAGCCAATGGAGTCTGTGATCAGTTTGGTTGCATGTAATGCAGATAGGATGTATATTTGCAGAATTAATAGAAATAAAATATGAAAGGGTAGGAAGCATGTATAACATGCATTTAATGCAAAAGGATTTTTGAGAGCTAAGCTGAAAATTAGTATAGTTGTAGGTGCGTTTATGATTGTGGTTGAGGTATAGCCAGGTTGCATTCCAATCTATTTGTTGGGCTATAGGAATGATTTGTTAAAGCTATGTTGAGAGGACCACATAGCAATTGTATGTGCATTGCAAATATTTTTGATAGCATGACGTGTAGGTTGTTCTATATTGTATTTTTTTTGTAAGTAAGGCAAAAGGAAGAGTTGTATATATTGTGAGCTTGAAATTCAAAATAGGAGAAAAATAGTGATTTTTTGCAAGTTCATCAGCTTTGTTGTTGTATATATCATTACTATGTGCTTGTACTTTATAGAATATAATATTTAGAGAGAGTAATGTAATAAGATTAAGAAGAGTGTACCAAATAGGCCAGTAGTTGTAAGAATATAGTTTGTTGTAGTTTTGTGTTTGTGAGGTTAGAGTATTGTATTTTGAAATAGTCAGTATATATATGTATGTTACTATTTCGAGGACATGTGCTAATTGCTAATAATATAGAAACTAATTCTGCTTTGAATGATGATAGCCAATTTTGAATTTGTACAGAAAAGGAATGAGAGATCTGGTTATCAAAAACCTGGATCCATGCGATTCCCATAGTGCATCTTGGATCAAAAATGTTAACAGCAGAGCCATCAGTATAGAAGGAAAAGTTTGAAAGTATAGCATTAGATTGTGCTATAGTTTGAAGTTTTGAAGTTGCAGAGGATTTAGAAAGATGTCTAAAATAGAGTTGCTATATATTGTAATTTGGGGAGAGATGGAATATTAATAAAATAACGAGAGGCAATAGAGTATAGTAGATCTAAGTAGTTAGCATTGAGTTGAAGTTTGTTTATAGATTGGGTATAGATTTTTCTACCAAGAAATTTAATAGATAATGTAGCTGATATATCTAGAGTGCAAGTGTTTTGGATTCTGTTTGAGTTTAGAGTACATCCCGAGCAGGGAGTACAGTGTACATTTGGTGTAGGATATAAGGATGTAAGGCTAAAATCAGCATGTATTTTCCAGTGTGTTATAGAGATTGTATTTGTAGAGTGATTAAAATGGCGAGCTTTTCCAATTATAATCTCTTGATCTAAGTAGGTTATTAGCCATAGTTTAGATTTGGGGTTGAAGTGACCAGTTTGAAATGAGAGTGAATTAGTATTAGAGAGATGGAGAGAGGTATTAATTTGGCGAATGGAAGTATTAGATAGGATTTTATTTTCAAGTGTACAAAACCAGGTTGGTTTTTTTCCTAATATAAGATTAAGAATTCTAGGAGAGATATGTGACCAAGCTAAAAGTGTTGTATTATCGTAGGAAGTAAGTTGTTCTAAGAACATAATATATTTAGAATGTAGTTAACGTTTAAAGATTATATATTGGGGGTGTTTGTGCAGTAAGGATTCAAGTAGGGTGTAGGGTAAGTTGATAGTAAAGGGATATAGGATTTCAGAGTGTGCTACAATAGAAAATTCAAGATGTTAAGTAATAAAATTATTTTGAAAGTAGTAAAATATTTGTTAGAACCATCAATAAGAGGATTAGGATGTTGTAGTATATTAGTAGTAGACCATAAATTGTTTTGTAGCTGCTGTAGTCGAATATGTGTACTATTGCCAAAAAGGTATGGATCATTAAGCTGAAGCAAAAAAGCAGATAGGTGGTATTGCAATTGTATATCCCAGATGTTTTTGAGTCCATAGATATTGTGGTTTAGCATAGTACTATTGGGTGTATTTCTTGATAGTTTTGATTTATGCTTAGCAACAGTAAGATATTGGGAGAGGATTTTATTGCATGTTGAATAGGTAAGAACAGTATTGTGTATACAATATTCAAGGACGATATTCGAGGATAGGTATAATGACATTGTTGATAATATAGCATGCTTGTTTATCTGTAACTTGTTTGGTATCAAGTGTGTTGATAAGTTCAGTAGCTTCCTGAGTAATTAATTTGGATAGTGTTGTAGATTTTAGTGAGGTAGAGAACCAACACCCAAGAAACTTAAAAGGTGTTTTGGGAGTTTGGCATTGAATATTTTGGTGCATGAAGGAAATAAAAGGTGTATGTATAGAATTGGATACAAGTATAGATTTTTGTGGGTTAACTTTAATATTAGCCATTTGGTAAAATGAAGAGGCTGTATGCAGAATTTGCTCTAAATGCAATTGAGATTCTGCAATCTATAGAGTATCATCCATATATGCAAGAACTGGTGTTGATACTTGTCTAGAATCAAAAGTTGGTGGAGAAATATAGTGTGGCCAAGATATGGAAGACTGATAACCAGTATAAGTATGGGAGATTTTGGTGATAAGAGGGTCATAGTAAATATGCCAAAATAGAGGTGTAATAGTTTCACCTTGATCAATCCTATCTTGAACTTCATAAGAAGGCGTAAGTCCAAGATTGGTTATTACTCTATTAGTTCTTGATGTTAGGAGATTGGTAAGGATTGTAGTAAGTTGCAATGGCATATTAAGTCTTTGGAGGGATAGAGCAAATAGGTCTATATTAACAGTATCATATGCTTTACTCATGTTCTGAGATAAAAGCCAGATTTCCTTTTGGTTGCAATTTGCATTTTCAATAAAGTTGTTAAATATGTGGATAGGAATATTAGTACTATTGCCAGGGAGTACAATATAGTTGTGTGGATTAAGAATATTGTAAGAGGAAAATATAGAGTTTAAATGGTTAGTAAGAATTTTTGTGTATAGTTTTTTGATATGTTCAATTAGGCTAATTGGTCTAGTATTATGTAGGTGTCTATCAAAAGTTGGTTTTTTAGAAATAGGAAAAATGCGACCATCTTTCCATTGCTTGGAAATTGAGCCTGATATTAAACATCAGTTTAGTAGTGCTGTGATAGCAGATATAGTTTGTGAACCAACATGATTTAGCATTTCATAGATAATTTCTGAAGGGCCACATGCTTTCTTGTTGGAAAAGTTGTTGATAGTACTGAAAACTTCTTCAGTATATGGGGCCCCACAGCAAATGGTGGTGATACTCAAAAAAATTTTTTTTTGTAAAAACTTTATTTTTGCAAAAATTAGACTATTTAGAACATAATATTAAAAAACTACAGAAAAAAATTTTTTAGTCTATCACCACCTTTTGCTGTGGAGCCCCCATATATAGCAGTCAAAACCAATATATCGGGTACCTATCGGGTACCATATTACTATGATTGAAAAATATATAAAATACTATATATTGGTGACCTATCATACATATATCGTATAGTTTGGATATATCGGGTACCCGATGTGTGTATATAATATAAATAATTTTTAAATCTACATATATTATAATTCTTAATCATTGTTTACAATGCATATATTCTATATATTCAAAAAAATTTATTCTTTACGATATAAAAAATTAATTTTTACTAAAAATTTTTTTTAATTTGAAATATATCGGGTACCCGATAAATACAGTATTAACTTGCGATAGATAACGAATTGCATCTATAGTGCATATATGCAATGGTGGGAAAAAAGTAAATTTCTGGTTATTCTTATAGTAAGGCCAGAATTTTTATTCCTACCATATTGCATATATGTGCAAGAAACAATAAATAAATAAATACATAAAGCAAACACATTTTTTTTATTCACTTTTTTTTAACGATTTTTTTTATTTAAATTATTTTTTAAATTATCTTATTTTTTTTTTAATAATGCTTTATATAAATACTGTATCTTTAAATAACTTAATATGTCTGTATCATACAGCTACTATATGCAACAATATATTATTATTATTATTATTTTACCGATTTTTTTTGATTTTTTTATTAAATTTTTTATTTTTTTTTTATCGGTTCTTTTTTATTTTTTTTTACCGATTTTTTTTTTATTGTTTATTTTTTTATTAAATGTTTTATTTTTTTTTTATTGGTTCTTTTTTTATTTTTTTTACTGATTTTTTATTTTTTTTATTGTTTTTTTTATTATTTTTACCAATTTTTTTTTTATTGTTTATTTTTTTTCATTTTTTTATTTTAATTTTTTTTTCAGTTTTTTTTTTAATTTTAATTTTTTTTTTATTTTAATTTTTTTTTATTTTAATTTTTTTTTACTGTATTTTAAAATTTTTTTATTTAATTATCAATTGTTTTGCTTTTTTTATTTTTTTTTAATTTTTTTCAAAATTTTTTTTTTAATTAATTTTTTTATTTTTATTTTTGTTATTTTATTTATATTTATTTTTTTATTAATTTTCTTTTTTTTCTAAATTTTTTTTCTGTTTTTGTTTTTTTTATGTTTATTGCAGCTTTTAATTATTATTTTTTTTATTAATTTTTATTTTTTTAAATAATATTTTTTTTATTATTAATTATTATTATTTTTATTTTTCGGTTCTATGATAGATTTAGATTAGATCATCATCACATGATCTTTTTTTTATTTATATATTTATATTTTTTTCCACCTTTTTTTTTATTTATAATTTTTTTCCGTCCTGATTCTTTTGATTATTTTTTTAATAATTTTTTTTAATAACCTTTTAAACTTTACGTTTTTTTATTTTTATTAATAATTTAATTTATTTTAAATATTTTTTTTATTTAATATTTAAATTTATTTTTAATGTTTTTCGTATTATATTTTATTTAAATTTTCATACCATTACACAGATCAGAATAGATAAGTATCCTTTTTTTCTTTTTTTTTGTTATTCTATCGTATTTTAATTTTTTTAGTACAGTACTAACTGCTAATATTTTTTTTAGAAAATTACTGTTGTCCATTTTGGAGCAACCTTTCTTCATTATTGGTGCCGTTACAACTTCTTTTGTCGCCATTGGTGTTGTCCATTTCGGTGCGTGTTTTTTAGTTGTTGGTGTCCTTAATCGCTTTTTAGTTCGAATACTAACTCACGTTTTTCTTTTTTAGGTTCTTCGGGTAATGGCTTTGAATTTCGTCATTGGAGTCGTTAGTCGAAGCTTCGTCGTTGGTGTCATGTTGAACATTTCGGTGTATTATTCGTCACTGGTGCCATGTTTTTTCTTATCATATTTTTGTTAATGCGCTCTAGTTCTAAATACTATTCTTTAGTTTTTATATTTTTTAGGTTCTTCGCGTGATTTCGTGATTGTCTCAGGTGTCTTGTTGCTTCATTTTTTTGGGCGTTCTTGTATAACTACATATTGGGTACATGATGTATTACAGCATTTATATATGTGATATACATATGGCATATATACAGCATGTATACTATATGTGTACTATATGTGTCCGATATGTGTCTGATATCCTACATGAGTCGGGTACATATCGGGTATGTGTATAAATATATCTTATACATATCGGTTACATATCATATATATATAGTATATATATTGGGTACTCGATATTATACCGATGTGCATCGTTTTGACCTGTGTAGGTTCCAGGACTAGATTGTACCATTCTGGTATAATATTGTATTTGGGGTTATATTTTGTTTGCCAATGAGTAGAAAAAATTTGTTAGTTATAAGCGTTATTTGCAGTCCATTGAGAAAAGTATGATCGAATATGATTTTTGACTTCAAGAGGATTAGTAAGGATATCTGTTTGAGTTTTTATATTATCAAAAGAACTGGGTCAGTATGGCAATTAAGAATACTATTAATCATTTTGGTTGGATGAGTAAGCAATCTTTCACATCTAGTATTAATAGCTGTTTGAATATGCTGCTTAAGATGATGAGCATTTTCAAGATTTCTGGCATTGTATAGGGTTTTCCAGTATGTTTTGGTTTGGGTTAGCCAGATAGATAGATCAGTTTGGTTATCAGATATGGAAGGAATAGAGAATTGGTGTTTGGAGTTCATGTTCTGAATATGAGTAGATATTGTAGAAGGAATAGTTTGTCAAGTATTATTGCATATTTGGTCTGTTGCATAATATTTCCAATAGTTTTAAGATCTTTGTACAGTTCAGAGGCTTTAGGTGTAAAGGTATGATGAAAATTTCAAACTGTAAATTTTTTGTTAGGAATAATTTTAAGAGCAGCTGTAATAATACTAGTTTGAAGTTTCTGCCAGGTATATTCTAAAGATTCTGTTGAATTAGAGTATAGAGGAGTATTGTGATAACTAATATTGTTTTGACATTGGGATAAAAACTCCTCCTATTTCTTTTGGTCTATTAATTCATATTGAAAGACTCTATGCTTACAACATATTTTGTAATAGAGTTTTGAAGATAGCGCAAATAGAAAACTCCATTTGGAAATGGAGGATTAAATGATCACTATGGGTACTAGCTAGTGGTAAAAGAAAAGAAAAGTCTATAAGGTATAGAATTATAGAATTATGTGCCCATATATAGTTGATATGGCTACTTCGATTATTGTATTGCCAGGTATGTTTGGTATTATTAGTATGATCAGCCAAATCAAACATGCAGTTGCTATGGAGATAGGAAAGAAGTTTGGTTTTGCAGTAGAGGCATTAGTAAGAAGAAGAGAAGTGTTAAAATTGCCAAGAATTATAGAGTATAAGTTTAAAGAGAGTACTTGCTGTATCCATAAGATGATAGCTTCTTGTAATTGGTTACGTATATTTTGGTTAGTGGAGAAAGGTAAATAGATATAACTCAAAATTTGAAATCATGTTTGAAAAATAGATCAATTGCAATTGCACCTCCAGGATGTGTAAGTATATTATAGATATGAGGTTTTAAAAGATTATTAATCATGATACTAGTGCCCTCTCTGAGTTGTTGAGGCAGGACCAAAAGTATGAGAAATGTTTATTGTTAAAAAACTTTTTTTGTTTGGAGTTAGAAAGTTTTGTTTGCAAATTTGAATGTTATTAGACAGACAGAATTCTTCCCAAAGTTTCCTTTTAAGAGGAGTATTATAACCTTGAACATTGTGAGTAGCAATAATAAGGTCAAGAGCTGAATGTGATATATTTGGTTGGAGTAGAAATTTGTTATTGGGTAATTTAAGTTCAACATTAGAGTAATGTAGTAAATCTTCAAAGAGTGGAATATAATGTGGTCTGGTATAAGATTTTCATATGGGAGGTATATGTGTGCTTCTGTGAAAATATAGTCAAATCGGGAATTTGGTTTGATAAAAATTTTTATATATTGGTTTGAATAAAACATAGGATAATTTTCGTGTATATAATACAAGAAAAACCCCATAGTTTGTGGAGAAGGGAGTGTTCGTAGTCTATGGTAGTAAAGAAATTTGTTATAACATGCTTTTGGATGTATATTTCAAGAAGGTTAGGATTGGGATTGAAGAAGTTTCTTTCACTTATAGAGTTTGTAGGTTGTTTAATTTCTTCATCACTGAAGTCTTTTTCAAGTAAGGATTTGTCATAAATTTCTGATATTGGGTAGTTGTTAGAAATGGAAGTAGTTAGTGATAGAGAGGTATTGAAGAAGAGTTGTACTTCAGAGGGAGATGAAGATATAGTATCTGAAGTACTGTGATTGTCTTCTGTAAAAGCACTCGCCATATACTCAGTTCTTACAGTTGTGCAAGAAGCTAAAGTCTGCTCTGTACATTGAGTCTGGCTGTCATTAATTAGTTCTTCCACGTAAATAGGCTTTCCTACCTGCCTACTTACATCATTCTCCTCTATAAATGGCTTACTTAATGTAGAGTACATTATTGTTATAGAGGTGGTAGCTGCATCCATGTTTTTACAGAAGAAGTTAATGAAAAGAAGAATTGGTTTGGTTGTCAGAAGTATTATTGTTTATAGTATTAGAAGTGAAAAAAAGTGTATCATCATTTGCTACAGGGGTTGTAATTTTGAAATGATTGATAATAAATTCTTCTGCCTGAGAAAAGTATTTTTTATTGTATTTTTCTTGAATTTGTTTAATAGAAAATTTGGGTTGAAGTCTAATATCATAAAAAGTAATTACTCTTGCAAGTATATGTGAATTGCTATCAGGAGTTATAAGAAATTCTAATGCCTATTTTAGATCCATATCTTGAATTTTGTCATTTGTTGTAGCAGCATAAAGATAGTTTTTAAAATAACAGTAGAAGTAGTAGGTGTATCGTTCAATAGTTTCTGATACATTATTTTCTTTTGCAAATTTTTTTGTTATTTTTGTAGCAAGTTCTTTGAGTTTAGTAATAGGTGTAGGTTTGGTAAAGATTGCAGCAACTGGCTGGTTTTGAGAAAAGATTTCAAGTTCAAGCTCTGGAAGAATCCAAATTTTTTCAGTTGGATTTTCTGGTGCTGGATATGTATTAAAAGATTCTTTGAAGTAATGTAATGAGAGGGATATAATATTATGGTCTTCTTTAGTTGCAATTATAGTGCATTTATCTTGGTTACAGGTATGTAAGTGAAAGAGTGCAAGTTTACGTGATTCTTCAGAATGTTTAAGTGAGTTAATAGATAAAGGATTATATGAGATAGGTAGTAACTTTTTGCATTCTTCAAGTAATTTAAGGTATATTTGATATTTGATATAATTTTGAGTTTTTTGTTTGTCTATGTTATTAAATTGTAGTTTATATTTTTCAAAAAATGGTTCAAACTATTTGTTGAATATTCTGTTAAAGGGTTTGAGAGAGGGAATTTCAAAAGTAGTTTGAAAGTCAATAGTTGGTATATTTAGAGTAGTATGAATATTTTTTTTCTTTTTTTTTATTTATTTATTTATTTATTAATGTCAAGTACAGAAATAGGATAGTAAGTTACAATTATATCAGGATGATATATAAAAAAATACTATAATTAAAATTTCTAACTAATTATCTAGTAATCTATGCAATAGAGCAAGCCTATCACTTGCAGTCAGGCCTAACTATTAGACCGCTACAGAAAAAAGATGTGACATTTCACCTCATACTTTTCTATTTTAAACTAAAAGATTAAAGTTTTAGTTTAAGAAGTCTAGAGGAAACCAAAAATAGTAAAAGATTTAGATATTAATGAAAAATAGATAAGATATTGTAATTTTGTGAGTACCATTTAAGTATATATAGATCTAATTCATAGTTTGATTGAGATAGTAGTTGGATAGTATTAATAGTACTTTGAGAAAAGTATATTTTTTTGTTTCTAGTTTTGTAGTTAATTTTCTGTGCAGATTCCCAATTATGTTGAATTATATTTCTTGGTGTCCATATCTCTTTTATGAACCAATCTAATAGATTGTTAGATAGTTTGATGAAAAAATTTGTTGTGTGTTTGGTAAGAAGTTGTTTTAGAGACTGAAGAATATTTTGAGGTATTGTGCCAAGAATAAGTAGTAGAATACAAAAAGAGAGTTAGAAAGGAGGTTTAATAAGATTTTTGATTAATATATTAACAAAAATGTTTTCGATTTGAAGTTCTTGTCTAGTTTGAGTAATTATTTTGCAAAAGAAGTTTATAAGTGGAGTTTTAAATGAAGGGCAGTGTCAATCTAGATTTCTACCTCTTTAGAGAAATGCTAGAGACAGAGCAACTAATGCAGGGAGGCACTTTATGCAATTCACACTAATTACTGTGGTATGCAAGAGTCGGAAGGGATACTATTATTTGGGCAGTATTTTGTAAAGAGGCTTGGGGGATTTGCAATTATGAAAGAGGCCACAATTAATAGTATATGAGGATACTAAGAATTGTATCAATTGTATTTCAGTGAAGACACACTACTTCATTTATTCTTTATTCAATAAACAAAACCAGAGATTCTTCACTCTGCTTTTTAGCAAAGGAAAAACCTTGAGTATTTATACATGTTTGTCCAATATAAATAAATACAATAATAAATAGAGAAATCTATATAATTGATAGATTTGATATATGCTAATGCTAAATATAATGGTTATAATAAATATAATAAAGATAATAAATATGTTACATATATCCTAAATATCAGCTATATTAGATGTATTAATTATATTTGTCAAAACTGTTATGTCCAAAATGTCTAATATGTCTAAAATGTCAGACATCTCTGTGATTAACTGAAATACTCGAAATGTCCGATATTTCAGTGTCACGGGTGGCGCAGTATTGATCGACCAATAAGATTTGGGCGCAGTAGGACGTTTTGTAAAGACCAATCATTCAGTTATGACTAGAATGAGCTGGAACGGTCCAATCGAGATGATTTTAGTACCATTCGAAAGCTCTCATCGAAACGGTCACGATGGTGGTAGATTCATTAAAATTGGATCACGGGGCCAAGAGTTATCGTCGTTATACGTTTCATACGTTTTTTTACAGGTCTAACAGCAGTTAAATAAATGTAATATGTTTTCTGTTTGTTTATAGCTTCCACAGTTTGTTGTAAGGTATAAGTAAGGGTATCGAAGGTTTAGATTTTGCATAGTTGGTAAATTGTTGAGCAGAATTTTGAGATAGGTTGTATATAAATAAAAGTTATAGTTGTAAGAGTTGATTATGTTGAAAAATAACTGAATATTAAATAAAGGTAGATTTTGAAGGGATTTAAGTTGAAGAAGGTTATTAATATTTTGAATAAGAAGAATATTTTTAATAAATTTGCGAAGTTTGAATGTGATAGTAAGTTCTTTTCAGGAAAAGAAGGATGGAGGAAGAAGGTAGTTTGAATTTATTTCAATAAGCTTTTTATTAGTGCCCCTTTTAGCAAGATGGTCAGCATTTATGTGTAGTGCATTATTTGAGTGAGCTTTAATTTTGTGTAAAGTTATTAAAATATTTCGGTGATTAAGAAGATAATTTATATTGTATATAATATCCCAATTTGGAAGTTTAATTAAAGTGTTTTGAGAGTATGGATTATTTATATGAATATTGATTGATGTATTATTTGGTATTATAAGCAGAAGATAGAAATAGATTCAGTTTCTGCACGTGTTGAATTTGGTGCATTTGGTATTGCTGCACAGAATTTAATTCTAATTTGGTTATCTAAAATCCAACCTATACCAGTTCAGATATTTGGTGTTTGAGAATGAACTATTGAAGCATCTGAGTAGAAATGTAGATTATCTAAGGGTATTGTTTTAATAAGATTATAAAGATGAATTAATTCTTCTTAATAAGAGAGAGTTTTAACTATATTTTTAATTTGTTCAATATTTTGATCTAGAATATTGATTGAGAGATTTGTTGGAGGTGAGGGTATGTATAGTTGAGAGTATATTTAGCAAAGAGCTTGGATTTCTTGGTGGTTAATAAATAATTTGAATGATATAGTTTGGTCTATTTTTTGTTTTTGTGATTTGCATATGAGGTAAATTAAATTTTTTGGTAGTAGTATTTGTATTTGAAATGATGGAGTTAAGAGTATGGTACCAGGAGTATCAAAGTTTAAAGAATAATTTTCAATTTTAAAAGAATTTTCCATAATTGAAATTATCTTTCCAAGAATTGGTTAGGGTAAATAACCCAGCTATTCTTTTTTGATTTTGAAGTTGGAGGTAAGATAAGATCTATTGTGTTTAAAAAAGGGTTTATAGGATCTAATTTAATTTGCAGCCAAGTTTGAATTATAGATTTGATATTAATTTTGTTTGAAAGTTGTTTGAACCAGAAAGGAGTATGACCACGAGTAGCAGTTAGAAGTTGTTCTAAAAAAAGAATTTTGTTGTTTTGAAGGCTTTTAATTGTAGAAGAGTTGTATTTAGAATTAAGAAAGTTATAAATAGAGTTTAGAGTTTGATTTGGAAAAAAGTTTTGATTAATATTTAAATTGTTAATATTGATATTGTATTTTAGGAGTTGAAAGAGATAGAAAATACAAGTAAAGTTGGTAAAGCGTTTGTGTTTAGTTTGGTAAGTGAGAGAGTATTGCTATGTTTTAGAGAGCTATTCTTTAATTCTATATTCAAAAATTTGTTTTAGGAGAGGTAAAGAGTTTATATTTTTTTCAGTTATATTGCTTCCTGTATAGATACAGAGTTTGTGAAGTGTAAGAATATTGAGAAGCAAAGGGTTTGTTAGAATATTATTGCTTGTATTTAGAGATAGTTTAAGAGATCTTTTTATTTGTTTAGTTAAGAGAGTTGAAAGCTTGTTGATTTGTTGATTTGTTAAAGATATTGCTTGAAGAAGATATTCTATTGAAGGTGCGAGAATTGTATTGAAAGTCTTGAAATATGAATTGGCAAAAGTTTTTTATATTGGATCAGTTTGATAAAGTTTTCAATTTTTTCTATAATTTTTTCGAGAGTTGGTTTAGTTGAACCAGTGCCATTAAAAAAGATTCCTAAATATCTAAATGTATCGTGGTGTTTTCGAAGAGGGATAGTTTCATTGTTAAAAGTTATAGAAGGTATAGATGAAGTATTTAGTAAGTTTTGAAGTGAATTTGGATCTTTACAGTGCCATACTGTATCATCCATAAATGCTAGTGGGGTATGGTAAGAGTAAGTGAGTTTTTTTGAGTTAGTTGTTCTAGTGGTGATAGAGTATGAATTTTAAGAAGTTGTTTTTGATATTTGGAGTTAATATAACAAAGAATAGGATCATAATAAATTTTCTATAGGAGAGGAGAATAGGTTTCTCCTTGTTCTATACCAGAATATAATGATATGGGTTGTGTTGTACCATATGCTGTAACAACTTTGGCTTGGCGGTTTGTATGAAGATTTGTAATAAAATCAATGCTATTTTGAGGTATACCAATTCTCTTGCATGCTTTAGCTAGTCTTAAAATATTAATTTTATCAAATGCTTTTGACATATCCTGGAAGAGGATCCAGGCTTCTTTATTGCTTTCTTTGTAATGTTCAATTGTATTAAGTAGAATTTGAATAAGTGTATATGTTGAGGAATTTTTAGTAGCTGCAAAATTAAGATTGCTTAAAAGTTTGTTTTGGGACATAATATGATCTAGTCATTTTGTAAAGATTTTAGTAAGACATTTTTTGAGAGGTTCAATAAGTGAGATAGGACGAACTTGGTCAAGTGTAAAGTCCTAATTTGATTTTTTTGAAATAAGATATATATGAGACAATTTCCAGGTTGAGGGAATTTGTTGAAGTTGTGAGCATTTAGAAAGAAATAGTTGAAGAGCATTTTGGCTTTGAGTTGAGAGAGATTTGATATGTTTATAGTTAAGACCTGAGGGTCCAGATGCCTTTTGATTAGGTAGTAACAAAATGGTTTCAGACCACTCTTTTGGATAAAAGATTTTCATAACAAGGTTCATATTCTGGGTGTGGTTTGTAAAGATTGTAAAATTCAGAATTTGGGGAGATTATAGAAAGAGGCTATTCTTGGTAATAGTTTTGAAAATGATATTGAATTTGGGTTTTAATTTCTTCAGGATTTGTTAAAAGATTGTTATTTTAAGAAGTCTGTCAAGATGTATGCTTGAACCAAATCTCTCAAGAGCTTTTTTAAAGAAGAGTTTTGGATTTTGAATAAAATTTAAGTCACGCTCTTGGAGTTTGATTTTAATTTCTTCTTGTATTTTTTGTTTTATCTCAAGTTCAATTCGTTTTTTTAGATGTTTTTCTTCAAGATTGAGAATAGAAGTATATTGAGAGTGTGTGAGATTTGTATTTAAAGTTAGAGATGAGATACGGTATTATGTATGTATTTGTTATAATAGTTAAAAAGTGAGTTAATTCGTGATTCTTTTGTAAACAATAGTACTATCATAGTAAAAGTTGGGGGAATCTAATATAAGTTTTATAATAGAGCTGAATCCAGCTTCACCCACAAGGTAGGTCATCTTTTTTTCAAGATAACCTTTCTTGGAGCTCTAATAAAAGTTATAGAGCTGATTTTTGTGGTTCTAATAGTAGTAAAATCAGTAATATTGATCTGGTGGTTGTTGAAATACCTTAGCTTTTCTTCTTACAATCATATAAGGTTTCTTTAAAATTTTTTAAAGAAATTTTATATGATTATAAAGAGAAAGGCTAGGGTATCTCAACAACCACCAGGCCAATTTTACCGATCTTACTACTATTAGAACCACAAACATCAGCTCTATAACTTTTATTAGAGCTCCAAGCAAGGTTATCTTGAAAAAAAGATGACCTAACTTGTAGGTGAAGCTGGATTCAGCTCTATTATAAAACTTATATTAGATTCCCCCCAACTTTTACTATGACAGTACTATTGTTTACAGAAGAATCACGAATTAAAGAATTTTTTTGATTTTAGTAGTTTTTTAATAGAAATTAAATGCTTGAGTTAATAGTATATAGGAGAGAGTTTTATTTTTGGTTTACACAGGTCCAACTATAAAATTTCTGTGCCCTATCGGTAAGACGATAGGTTACATAAATTGCAACAATATGTCACAGAAACTTTCTGATATGTGTTATGTGATAGCTAGCTGATATTTGGCGCGTATCTGCAGCCTATCGGCTTAGCACATATCAATCAGTTTCTTACAGCTTTATGTAACATATATAATGTTCTAATATTTATGCGATATTTCCAAAATATCTGCAAAATTTTATAACATATCGTCATATACGATACCAATATCGGAAAATTTTTACGATATATCTTAATATTCTATAATAATATATATATCGAAGATATCTATATATATTATTATAGGAACTAGTTAATATTTATACGATATTTTCAAAATGTCTGTGTAATTTATATGAAATATTGTCTTATTTATTTCAATATCAGAAAATTTATACAACATATTCTAATATTCTATAATAATATATATATTGAAGATATCTATATATTATTGTTGAAACTAATTTATACTTGATTATATTCATATACATTTCAAATTTCTACTCTTATGCGAAATATAAGCTTGTTGATAGCAGCATTAAATGTATCAATTTATTAATTATACCATTTTACATGTAGCAATATGACAGAAAAATTGCAGCTATTATATTAAATTTCTATTAATCTATTTCAACATTATTATTAACATTACCCTCTTTATTTTTTTCTCCACGATGATATCCAAATTTACCACTTTTAGCATTAAGGTGCTCTTGACTCTTTGAGGTAGCTCTGGTTGTTGTGTTAAACTTGACAGGTTGAGAAGCATCTTTAGAGCTGGAGCTTTTTGAACTTGAGCGAGTATTTTTCAATTTAGAGGCCCGGGAAGAACGATTATTTGAAGTTGGCTCTACATCAGATCTAGAATAGAACTTGTTTCAGTAAACCTTTAATTAATAATAAATATACAAAACATAAATACATACATTTCTTCCGGTTGTTCAGGTTCTGATTGTTCGGTTTGATCGGTTCGTTCGGTTGATCTTGAGCGGGTATTTTTCGATTTAGAGGCCTGAAAAGAACGATTCTTTGAAGTTGGCTCCATATCAGATCTAGAATAGAATTTGTTTTAGTAAACCTTTAATTAATAATAAATATACAAATCATAAATATATACCTTTCTTCCGTTTGCTTATTTTGATCCATTCGACCAGGTTCTGATTGCTTTTTATGATCTGTTCGACCAGGTTCTGATTGCTTATTTTGATCTGTTTGACCAGGTTCTGATGGTTCATTTTGATCTGTTTGACCAGGTTCTGATTGTTCTTTTTGATCTGATTGTTTATTTTGATCCGATTGTTCATTTTGATCCGATTGTTCCGTTTGTTCAGTTTGTTCAGCTTGATTCGTTCATTCATTATGTTCTGAATCGTTGGCATGCGTATCATGCATATCGAAATTTTCTAATGTTTCTAAATCATTAGAGTTAAAATCGCCTTCATTAGTATTATCACCATTATCTTGATGATGATTATTATTATTATTATTATTATTATAATTATTCTTATTATTGTTATAGGATGAAGAAATCGTCCAAAGAGGTGCATCAAGTGGAGGTCTTGTTTGATTTTTCCAGTTACGATCATAATATCGCTCTCTATCGAGTTTATTTGATTGGTTAATTATTGCTATTTCTTCAGCCTGATAGAAGATTTTTGGCACTATTTAAAAAATAAAATAAATAGAATTAACTGATACGAGTATTATTTATTTGTTAAACAAAATCTATACTGTTAAATTACCCTTTCAGACCGCCATGGTGGAACATATACTTTAATAGCATGATTATTATTTCTATGTTTATTATTGTCATTATTATTGTATGAACGATTTTTTTTGGATCGTTCCTGCCTTGCGAGTTCGATATCCGTTTCAGATAGTTCATCTGAATGATATGCGGTTTCAACAACCACATCAGCCGGGTCATCCTCCCACTCCTTTTGGTTAAGTGAATTTGGTTAGTATTTTTTAATAATTGGATCCTTAACATGAATCAGATGCTGTAACCCGTCCACTCTTCTTTTTTTTTCTAAACAAATGCATGTAAATCCGATATTTATATATGAAATCATATTTTTTTATACAAAAAAAAAACTTACTCTTTGAATACGTGAATTTTTCTTAACACGTTTTTTGTTTAACTTTAATTTGGCACTATCCGCCTTAATTTTTGCTGTCGATGAAAGACTTTTTTGATTGCTTTGGAGCACTCGAACAACTTTGCTGGCTAAATATTGGAGGTTTTTATTGATACGTTGTTTAAGAGCAGGTAAGATTGTCACCTCCACAAATTCTTTTTGATCGAGCCAGTTTTTCTTCTTACTAATTGCTAAGCGTGGATTATCATGTGCAAGTTGCTTTGCAACTCTGAGTACTTCTTTCTATTATTATAAAAATATAATATACAAATCCGATATTCATATCTACAGGTTAGTATAATAATAAAGTATATAATATAAAAAAAATAATTTACCCTAAACGCTAATTTATATTCCAGATCCATTGGAATCAATTGTTCTTGCTTAAATCTCGTTTGGCTTTGGTCATACAATCTACCAGGTGAAAAAGATTTTTCTCTTTTTTTTTGTTTCGAATTTTTATAACCGTTTCTACTTTCTCTACTTTCACCACCATCATTACCAATATCGTCGATATCCATACCATCAAGTCAGTCAGTTACAGAAGTTTGTGAGCATTGAATTTCTGAGACATCCAACTTAGATCTTTCTTCAATACGTCCAAGTCTTTCTTCAAGAAGAGCAATTTGAGATTTCAAGGCTAAATTTTCTATAATAAAGTTATATTAACTGATATTCATATAAACTGCTAAGCAATAATTTAAGTAAAATGTACAACATACCTTCTTCTAAATCTTTGCGACTACTTCTAGTAGAATCTAGTTGAATATAATGCAGCCGATATTTGTATCAGTAAAAAATTATTGTTATTTGATAATATTAAATAGATAATTTACCTTCGCTTGAACTTGATTTACTATTATGATATTACTTGCGACGTGAAGATAAATGACAAGAATGAGAATGATGAGTACGTGAGTGAGAACGACAGGTATGTAAGCGAGAACGACGGGTACGTGAGCGAGAGCAATGATGATGAGAGCGAGAATGATGGGTATGAGAGTAAGAATGATGGGTATGAGAACGAGAGCGATAATGATGAGAGCGAGAATGGAAATGGGAACGAGAGTGAGAACGAGAACCATAGGGTAAAGAAAAACGAGAAGAAAGAGAATATGAATGTTTTCTTTTTCTAGAATCAATGACTTCACGAGATTTGAGAGAAGGACCAAAGCGAAAAACAGTTTTTGGTGGCATGATATAAATATTTGTAAAAAAATAAGACCAAAATTTTCCAAAATTTTCAAAACTACTATAAATAAAAAAGACCCAACACGAAGAAAGTTATTGAATATGAAGCGAAATTGTATCAGATAGAAAAGTATTACCTATATCTGTGTGTATGAAAAAAGCCCAAGGGCTATTTTGAATATTGAAAGAAACGCGAAGTTATTGAATGAATGAAGGTGTATCAAATAGTAACGGAAGAAATTTACTTGTAGAAAAAAAAATGTGATAGTTAACGGAAGAAAAAATTGAATAAGAAGCGAAGTATCAAATAGTAAT